>JAQNDB010000146.1:102389-125972 GCA_029204045.2 Tillandsia leiboldiana | reverse complement strand
TTAGTCATGGTCAATCACAGAGCATTTGTGCATGTTCAAAGTTCTCGCTATACTCTCCCCCCTTTTTGTCACAAAACTTAGCCAAAATTACAAAATGGAGAGAATAGTTAAACAAGTTCAAGAACACCGTTTGAGAACTTAAAAAAATTAAAACTGAAACCGCACAAGAAAAGACATTAGTCGAGACTCAACTAAATCCGCACTGTCTGAGCTGGTCTGATCGAGCTTGTGCAAAAGGTCCTTTCAGCAATTCGTGATGATTTGGAACATTTCTTCTCATTTGTTGTTGTTCACGGCAATTGGCTGGAACTCTGTCGCCATCTCTCTTGGGGGCAGCAGATAGTCCTTCTTTGTTCCTGATGAACGAGGCCATACGGTAGCTTCTAGGTGTGTTTCCCTTGAAGTCGATGTGACGAGGTGGAGAATGCAGATGATGCATGCTGGCTTTATCCCATGGGGATTCTCCAGTACTGAGTGTACTCTACAGAGGGATCAAGCCGCTTTGAATTCCACTGTCCCTTGACATTTTCCCTTCTAGTATAATTTTTGGACGTTGACATAGACTTCTTGAGCTTTTTGGTTCTTGAAATACAATCTGTCGTCCTATCAACAGTTTTCTTGCTTGTCGGTCCATTCTTCCCAATCTTCTCATTCAGCAAATATGGGCACCTTTGTTTTTTGGAAGTTTCAGCAGGCCTTTCCTCTTTTATGGCAGTAACTAGTTGCCCTACCATAAGCTCACCGCCAAGCAATTGATTCGTTGTCAATTCTTTATCAGAATCATCCTTAGTGTTCTTCTCCTTCTTAGCCCCTCTAGGCTGGTTGTTGCTCGAGTGTGCACCATTGAACTAGCAGAAAGATGATCCATGAAAACTCCATTGCTCTTTGTGCTTTAAGAAGGAAGTGTCCTGTGAAGAACCAACTCAAGAACACGAAATATTTGTCGTCAAAAATTTGAAAAATTGTACCCAACAATCATTATCGTGTAGAGATAGACTAGGAGATCAAATTAGTTTTGCAAAAAGAATTTTAAAAATAGATCAATTCCATGATTTTCAACAATTCTCAAATATTCCCTAAAACCGAATTTTTAGAAATCAAGGCCAAAAATTGGTTTTCAAGAGAAAACCTAGCATATAATCAAAACTAAATCTACCCAGAGTTCTTATTTCAAAAGAAGTTTGATCAAAAACCATCCACAAACGAAAAAGATATGAGATTTTCCTCACGTTTTGAGAAAAATATGAAAAACTGTGAAAACCGAGATTTTGTCAAGATAAATTACTTTGAATGAAGAGAACTTTTAGAGGGCTCCAGATCCTTGCTTTTTAGAGAGAAAAGTTTGGAGGCTTAGAACGAAAGCTTGTGATGAAATAAAATCAAAATCCTTTTCGTTTCATATAAACCCTAGCCGCGGTCCGGACTGCCCGAAGATCCAGTCCGGATCGGCTACCCGCAGGATTTTCCTGCGTTCGGGGTCCGGATCGCTTGTCCAGTCCGGACCGGCTCCAAACTTTTTTCTTCAGAAAAATTCAGAAAAATTCCAGAAAATCCAGAAAAAGATTGTAAGCACTTTTGTGTATCAACTTTAAATAAAAATCATCGTTTCATACAACAAGAAATAGATTATGCCAAATCTATCAAAAAATATCAAACAAATGAAACAAAATTTATAACAATTAAATCCCTTAAAGTTGAACAACTTCAATCACATCTAACTGATCTTATGAGTAATGCCTTTATCAAATCATCAATTTGGTAAAGAAAATGAAATACCAAGATCAATAGATGTTTGAAATCCCAGATAAGTTAGATAATATATCTAGTCAATTTATTGAAGGAGTGGCTCTTTGAGCATCTTTCATTAAAAATCCACCTTATACCAACCTTGGAATTTGACAGAGTCAAGTATTCCAAAAAGCATTTTATTTAATCAACTTGAAAAACCATGCTTGGTATACATGTGGTAGCTGCACACAGTACTCGGACGACCGAGGTGGTAGCTCTTTCCTCCATGTGGTGGTAGTTTTCACACTCCTCATTGGGATGTAACTCTTTCCACATCTTTTGAGCATAACTTTTTGACTCCCCCTCAATTGGCTATCAATTATTTAAGATATAAAGTATTCAACCAAAGATTGATCTCGATTTCATACTCGACTAAATAGTCAAATAAGATAAAAACTATACCAAGAGATCATTGAGAGAGAAATTGACTTTGATCACTTAAGAAATGACTTAATTGACATAAATGATCATTGCATCAACTGAAATATTATGATATCTAAAGCATAATAAATTTCTAAACATATAAAAGGATGCAGTTAAAGTCAATATAACTAATGCTCAATTAATGTTCTATGTACAAGCATAGATAAAGAAAAAAACACAAAAACAAAACCTAACCTAAGATTGGTTCAAAAAGAATTATTTCAAGGAAAGCATTCCAATTGCCTTACGCAAATGAATAAAACGTTTTTGATCCAAAGGTTTTGTTAAAAAGTCAGCTAATTGATCTTCAGTTGAAAATATGAAAGTTGAAGAATATTTGATTCAACTAGCTCTCTAAGAAATGATATCTAAGTTCAATGTGTTTTGTTCTTGAGTGCAACACAGGGTTTTTGGAAATGTTTATAGCACTGGTGTTGTCACATAGAATTGTTACCGAAGTTGCTGAAATCGGAAGTCGCTCAACACACTTTTCATCCAAATGAGTTGGGTTGAACAACTACCCGCTGAGATATATTCCGCTTCGGCAGTCGAGAGTGCAATGCAGTTTTGCTTTTTACTATGCCAGCAACAAGGCAATGGCCAAGATAAAAACATGCACCACTCGTACTCTTCCGATCATCCACTGATCCTGCCCAATCGGCATCTGAGTATCCTACAATATCTAGACTTGTTCCCATGGGATACAAATTCCGAAATTTATTGTCCCTTTGATGTGCCCGGATGATCCGTTTTCACACCGCTTTCAGGTGAACCTCCTTTGGTGCTGATTGATATCTCTCACAAATCCCAACACTAAGGATATGTCCGGGCGACTAGCCGTGAGGTAAAGTAGACTTCCAATCATGCTGCGATAGAGTTTCTCGTCTACATTCTCACTAAGAGATTCACTTCCTAATCCCTTATTGCTAGTTCCCATTGGAGTCGAAAAATCTTTAGAATTTTCTAAACCAAACTTTTTGACCAACTCTATTGCATACTTGGATTGACACAGATGGATGCCATCGTCACTTTGTTTCACTTGTAATCTAAGAAAATATGTCAGTTCGCCCATCATGGACATCTCAAATTCGCTTTCCATGGTTTCAGCGAATCTAGAAGCATCATTATCTCTTGTTGCACCAAATACGATGTCATCGACATAGATTTGTGCTACAATAAAGTTATTTTGATAATGCTTCACAAAGAGAGTCCTGTCTGCTCCCCCCTCGAGTATAGCCCTTCTCCAAAAGGTGCTTCGTTAACCTTTCGTACCATGCTCGCGGTGCTTGTTTTAGACCGTAAAGAGCCTTTTTCAAACGAAAAACATGGTTAGGTAGTTTAAGGTCTACAAAACCTTTCGGTTGAGCCACATAAACTTCCTCATTTAAAAACACATTTAAAAATGCGCTCTTAACGTCCATTTGAAAGAGTTTTATTTTAAAATGACAAGCAATTGCAAATAGGATACGAATGGACTCGAGTCTAGCTACAGGGGCGAAAGTTTCATCAAAGTCTATACCTTCTATTTGAGAGTAGCCTTGAGCAACTAAACGTGCTTTGTTCCTGATGATGGTACCATCCTCATTTTTCTTGTTCTTGAAAATCCATTTAGTACCAATCACATTGTGTTGCTTCGGAGGCTTCGTTAATTCCCAGATTTTGTTTCGTTCAAACTGATGGAGCTCTTCCTGCATTGCTTTAATCCAGTAGTCATCCTGAAGAGCTTCATCGACGTTCTTTGGTTCGATTAAGGAAACGTAACAAGCGAATCCACAAACCAACTGTCTCCGAGTCCTGACTCCTTCTTGTGGGTCTCCAATAATGTTAGATTCCGGATGATCCTTGGAGATGCGTAATGTTTGAGATAACGGAGTACTCGGAGGTACATGAGATGATTCCTGCACATCAGATAAACTTGAAGAATCATTAGATGCATCATCATTATCGAAAGAATTGTTCTGAGAAGATGCATTTGCAGGAACATCATCATCAAGAGAGATATCAAGGGTAGATTTATCAGATGCAAAGTGGAAAGCTTCATCTACTTTAACATTTATAGATTCTACTATCGTTTTAGATTCCAAGTTAAATACCCGATATGCTCTACTGTTTGTAGAATAACCCATGAAAATCCCTTCGTCACTTCGAGAGTCAAACTTTCCAAGATTTTCGCGGTCATGTAAAATGTAACACCGACTCCCAAAGATACGAAAATATTTGATGTTTGGTTTTCTACAAAACCATAGTTCATATGGTGTATTTAAAGTTCCTGGGCGCAAATAAACTCGATTAATAACATAGACTGCAGTGTTCACAGCTTCAGCCCAAAAATATAACGGTAAATTCCGGCTATGAAGCATAACACGTGCCATCTCTTGTACAACCCTGTTTTTTTGCTCGACTACACCATTCTGTTGAGGTGTATAGGGTGCTGAGAATTCATGTTTAATGCCGTTGGAAGTGCAAAAATCAATGAATTTAGAATTTATGAATTCTCCACCTCTATCACTTCTAACACGAATGATCTTTTCATTCTTTTCAATCATAACACGATGGCAAATCTCGTGAAAAGAATCAAAAGTATCAGCTTTCTCTTTTAAAAATGCTACCCATGAGTATCTAGAGAAATCATCAACCAATAAGAAAATATACCATTTACCTCCCAAAGATGGTTGACGTGTTGGCCCCATTAAATCCATGTGCAATAGTTCCAAAGGCCGTTTAGTACCAACGTGGTTCAAGTTCTTGTGTGCAGTCCTGGATTGTTTTCCCTTTTGGCAACCACCACACACAATGTTTTATTTAAGTGAAAGTTTTGGAACCCCCTTGACCACGTCTTTGTTTGAAATTCTAGCAAGTTCCTTAAAATTTATGTGACCTAGCCTTTCATGCCAAAGTGTTTCATTATTCAAAGAGGCTAAGTTACAGTTTTCAGAAATTTTATTGGGAACAACATAACAATTGTTTTCAGATCTAACCCCGTTTAAAAAGAAAACATGGTCCTTATCAGTTACAACACATTCAACAGATAAAAAATTAACTGAAAAACCATTGTCACAAAGTTGACTGATACTTATGAGGTTAGTCTTAAGGCCTTCAACAAATAACACATTATTCAGAATCGAGCCATCTGGAATAGCTACTGTTCCTTTTCCAACAATTTTGGAAGACTGACCGTCTCCGAAAACTACAAGTCCTCCGGAGATTTTCTCAAAATTTTGAAAGCAGTTTTTGTCACCGGTCATGTGACGGGAACAACCGCTATCATGCAAGGAAATATTAGTAACAAGACAAGGGAAGTTTTCACCTTTGCGTACCCAAACCTTTCGAGTTTTGGTGTACGTCGGAAATGATTGTGAAGTTGATACCTTTGGTGAAAGCATCTTGATTGATCCATCGCTTTTCCTTGACGTCGTCGTCTTGTTTGATGAACTACCGATGTTCTTTCCTTTTGAAAGATCCTTCTTTGATTTGCGGGAAATGAACTCATTGGTAGTAGTTGCAAGATGTGCTTGATTTGATCTTTGCGCTCCATTCTTGCAATTTCTTCTTATGTGCCCTGCATAACCACAACGAAAACATACCTTTGTTCTAGACGATCCCGAAGAGGGGGAAGTAGGTTTGTTGTCGTCGTTTGTCGTCAATTCCGGTGTCGGAGGAGGAGATACCGACTGGGGCACAAAGACTGTCCCACTCGAACAAGGAATGTCTCCAGTTTGAGTGTATCCGAGGCCGAACCGATTTGTTTGACCAAGACCAAGAAGCTTATCCAACTTACTCCTTCCAGAAGAAAATTGCTTTAGATCATCCTTGAGTTGGAAAATGGTCTCCGTCATTTCCAATTTTTCCTGTCGAGCCTCGCCGTAGAGCTTCAAGAAGTAATTCGCTTTGTTCACCATGTCCACATAATTCTTCTCGAATTGCTCATTGGACTCTTGAAGGGAAACATTTGCTTTAATCAGATTATCCCTGTCTACTTCAAGAGCGTTTGAGAGAGAAGATGCCCTTTTTGCTTCTTCTTCGAGATCCTGCAATCTCCCTCTCAAACTCTTGTTTTGCTTTGCCAGTTTCTTTGAATCCCTCAAAAGCTTATGGTAGGCAAGAGCAAAGTCTTCACCTTCCGAATTATCCGATTCATCGTCCGTTGCAATCTTTTCAACAGTGAGGTTGGACAGTGAGTCGGATGTACTTGCCATTAAGCACATGAAGGGTGAAGATGTGGACGCGTGGAATGCCGTTGCGTTGTTCTCTTCATCACTTGAAGATGACTCATTTGACGTTGAGGTTTCATCCCAAGTGACGGCTTGCATCGCCTTCTTCTTGGACGGATTCTTATTTGGACACTCCGTTGAGATATGGCCGTATCCTCGGCACTTGAAGCATTGGACTTGTCCTTCTGAGCTTTTCTTATCCTTTGAAAATCTTTCTTGCTTTCTTGACTTTTGGCTTGAAAAACCTTTGGCCTTTTTCCACTTTCCGGAGGATGAAGTTTTATTTGAATTACCCCTTCGGAAGTTTCGGCGAAAATTTCTTGTCAAGAGAGCAAGCTGCTTCTCAAAGTCCTCCATAGATAGGTTCTCGTCATCGTCTGAGGAGGATGAATCCGCGTCTTCTTCTTTTGTTGTTTTCAACGCATAACCTGAAGACTTAGAAGAGGATGCTTTTCCAGAAGAATAGTTAGTAGGAAATGTAATTTCATAAGTTTGTAATGAACCAACTAATTCTTCTACACGGATTTCGTCCGGGTGTTTAATAGTTTCAATGGCCGTAACCTTGGATCGAAATCTTTCAGGAAGAGTTCTTAAAATTTTTCTTACAATTTTAAATTCTGGAATTTTCTCTCCCAAGTTAGCACATGTGTTTACGATGTCTTGCAATCGTGTATAGTAGTCTGTGAAAGATTCATTTTCTGCCATGAAAATAGAGTCAAACTTGCTCGTAAGCATTTGCAGTTTTTGAATCTTCACAAGGTTAGTTCCCTCATGCGTAACTTGAAGAACATCCCAGATTTCTTTCGCAGTCTCACATGCCGAGACGCGAGAGAATTCAGTTTGTGACAAGGCATTAAATAAAGCATTAATTCCTTTGCCATTGTAAGAAGATAAATCAATCTCTTCCTTGGTCCATTTCGACCTAGGTTTGATGGTGCGAACATCAGCAATAATTTCAGTTGGATTAGACCATCCTAATTCAATTGATTGCCACACCCGTTCGTCGATGGAAATTAAAAAGGCTTTCATCCGTACTTTCCAGTAGGCATAATTTGTTCCATCGAATAACGGAGGTCTGTTGATGTTTCCACCTTCAACCATTGTTTACAACCCTATTCCCGCTCTGATACCACTTGTTGGGTTATGTATAATTGGATCTAAATAGGGGAAAAAACACCTAGAGGGGGGTCAATAGGTGTAAACGTTAAACACTCAAAAAATCATTGCGCAATAAAACCCAATGCGGAAATAAAAACAACACGCAAGATTTTTACGTGGAAAAACTCCAAACCGGAGAAAAAAATCACGGGACCGATAACACGGCGAAATCCACTAGAATTAAACACGTACAAGGTGATATACCGTACTCACAGACGACTCAACCTTTTCCATACGCTCCTAGTAGATCTTCTTCGCTCGCTCCGCAACGCTTCTCGAATCCACGATCAGCGCCCAACGCCGAATCCACGGCGTCCAACGTCGAGTCCACGACGTTCGACCGAATCCACGGTCTTCACCCAGTAGCACGCTTCGAATCCACGAACGTACCTCGCTCCGAATCCACGAGAGCGGTTGCACCTTGAATCCACAAGGCCACGCGAGTCCACGCGTCGATTTTGGGAAAATCGTTGTTTTTGGGTGGTGATGATCCGCCGAATACTTAGATTAGAAATAGATCGGAAATACCATCTAAGTATTCATTAATTTGATTCTACTCAAAATCTGAGTTTGGAAAACCTAGAATCAAATTAATAATATAGATGAAGAAACATAGAATTAAATCTAGTATTTCCTTTCTTCTCTATATGTGGATTATTCTATTTCGGTCGTATTTTTCGCGTTACCTTAAAAGATGAATCATAGAGTCTATTTATAGGTTAGAAACCATTGGAAGAAGATAAGCATAAAAAACTAACCAATTCTGGAATTTTAAAGTACGACAGTCCGGACTGGAATTGACGGTCCGGACTGCTTCAGCGAAACAGACTTTTTCCAGAAAAGACGACATTCGGGGTCCGGACTGCAATCCACGGTCCGGACTGTTCATGCAATTTCAACAATTCCACGTTCGGGGTCCGGACTGAAATTTCCAAGGTCCGGACTGGAATTGCACATGAACAAACCTACGTTCGGGGTCCGGACTGAGATCCACGGTCCGGACTCTGAACATGTAAAATGCCCAGTTTTTGATTTTTATGCAATCAAAAATTCATCCAAGTGTTTCTACACTATACTAAGTATTTGGATCATCAAAATTCTTTAGAAAAACGTACCTGATCCATTTGAATTCTTCTTTCTTGAGATTGAGGTAAATGATCCAACTTTTTCATCTTCAATCTTCAAGACTTAACCGATTTCACGAAATACGCCAACTCAAATTCCGTAACATTTTATTGCTACACTACTTATTGGAACTTGACTTAGGAGAAACCATGCTTTTCCTTTCTCCTTCTTTGTTAGTCAGGTGGTCAGAGTTGCTCGTGTTCGAGCAGGGGTCTGGGTAGTGTAGTCGGGACTTCGTGTCTGGGACAGGTTGGATTAGTTGTGGGGCTTTGCGGCAACCGCGGATATTGGGCGGTTGACCGGATGCTTATCTATGCACCAGATTTGGGTATCAGTTTTCTCTAGTGGATGGAGTTTCCCACTTATCGTTTAGTTGCATCCGATTGAGGTCGGGTCTTTCTTTGGTGGTTGAGTTTTCCCACTTTGATCAGATTTGTGATCAAAGTCCTGCTATACAGAGATACTTGTTAATGAGATACTTTACTCGTGTGGGTCGCTCCCCTCGAGTGCCACTCTGGAGGTAGGCTTTTCGGACCCAGCCTTGTGTGCCGGTCTGATACTTATTTTGGGACGCGAGCCGTGCGGGCCGGTCCCGCGGTTTCGAGCCTTGTGTGCAGATTCCGCTGAGCAGGCAATGCCAGTTGTACTAGTGGCACCAGATTAGGTTTTTACCGGCATTTACTTTCTTGTTTCAGTCGTGTCAGGGGGACTGAGTGGAGTCTAGTAGCTGTGTTTAGACCAGTGCTAGTGTTGTTGGGATCCATTTGGGGACTGTGGTCCCGAGGTCTTTGTGAGTTGTTGACCGTTGTGCGAGAGGCTTGGTGATCTTGAGTTTTTTCGTTCTGAGAGAGAGTGTGGATTATGACTATAGCCTGCATGAGCCACTACTCGATAGCGAGTTAGTCCGTTTGGACGCCCTACGAAATTCCTGCCCATCAGCGGGAGGTGGTTGTAGGTGGGCGCAGGTTTGACTGGACCAGATGTGGCAGTCAGCTCGATTGGGTCGATTGTGCACTTCATGTGCTAGTGGTTGCATACTATTATTTGGTTCTCCCCTTTTGAGCATTTAGATAGAGGCATGGTAGCTGTTGAGAGTCTCCAGCTTTCCTATTTTTGTTTTTACTGCTTTGGTTATCTTATGCCTCTAGTGGACTTAGTGAGCAGATCGTCGGGCCTGGTGGCGGTACCCACTAAGGGCTCCCTTTTTAGGTGTAGTTCTCACACCCGTTGGGGGTCTTCCCCCTCCCCTTCTTTTCTCTCCTTTGTTTTGCAGAGTCTTAGCGGGTGTTGCGGATTCTGCGATTGTTGTTCGAGGCGAGGGAGTCGCGTGCCAGATCCCTATCCGTCTTTGGAGAGTAGCGGTACCCCTTCAGAGGAGATCTTCAGTAGATTAGTTGTTTCTTTTTCCTCTTTTGAGAGACTGATGTAGTGAAGATTTATTATGTATCGAGAGACTGTACACTGGTGTATTTATTGGAGATACCTCCCGGTTGGGTTCAGAGCTTGTATATGAGGATATTGTATTATTATTATTTTTGGGAGACGGACATTGTTGTATTATTTCCAGTTGTACAGTGATTGATTTTAGTCATATAGCAGTTTTTTTTATTTATAGCTCTGATATCTGTTTAGCTGTAGTACTTTTCTTGCAGGTAGGATGTTTCGCTTATGCAGGTTGGCATAGGTGGCGGATCTGTTGGCGAGCCCGGGTCGCAGTTTCGACCCCGAGGCGTGACACCGTGCATATACAAAGGAGGCTCCGCCCGTTTGGGGAGTGAATTTGTATATGCGGCGGGTCTGATACGCGCCGGAGGCATGGTTCATTTAAATGTTTTAGAAAAAAAAAATGGGTACGTTTTCTGCTCTGTTAGAACCTCCGGGGCGTGACAACCCCTTTTTGGGGGTTCCGTAAGTCGGAATCCGGATCCGATCGCACCGCCGTCCTCCGTTTTCCGAGCTCTATCGCAGAAAAATACCCGCACCTCAGAATTATCCACTTAAGTAGACCCGTTACATCAATTACTCCAAACATAATCTTTATTAGCAGGAGGGTAAAACGTTACCAAAAAATCTGTGATATTACACCCCTCAAGGAGAGGCGACTGCTACTTGGGCAGTGGAGGGGTTAAAAAGCACCAAGAAGATGAGTACGGTATTGGGGTTGGGGCCCAAACTATTCTGGAAACTGGGGTAGGTGCCCAGTGTGACTTTCAACAGAGATTTAACGATACATGAGGGGGGGGGGGGGGGGGGGGGGGGGAAAGTAAATGCTCCGGATTCGGTGTGTTCTTTTCAGTTATCGCATTTACTTAGTTGTTTTCTACTTTATCAGTCACTGGCAAACCACACTGTGACAGGTACGAGCAAGGGTGGGAATCGGGACGACGGTGAGGCATCAATTAGAGGACCCTGGCCATGAGGGCTAGTAAACGATACGTTCTTTACTTTCGGTTATTTCCTTTTACTGTGGTTAGTTAAACTGTGATTCATTGGCGTGGTTTTCTGATGGATGTTGGAATGAGGACCTTTTGTCTTCAATTGGTGAATGTTAGGATGTGTAATTGCGGCTTGTTTTCAAATACAAACCTGGTTTCTAAAGTGTTTTCAAAGCAGGTGTCGTGTGGGCACCGATTTTAAAACCCGTGGATTTATCCTTTCAAGTTAAAGGCCGCTCAAAAGAGGTTGCAAAACGTTTTGGAAAAACTGGGTGTCGAGTGGGCACCGATTTTCAAACCTATGGGTTTATGCTATAGTCTGCATACGTTAGCTGTGAATGTAAGATTGATTGTAATCTCTCCTCTTTGTCTGTCATGGCTGGAATGGTTAAAGTGTTTGTCGTGTTGGGAACGCCGTGCATATACAAAGGAGACTCCGCCCGTTTGGGGAGTGAATTTGTATATGCGGCGGGTCTGGTACTCACCGGAGACAATGATCATTTAAATACATTTAAGAAAAAAAAATAGGGCACGTTTTCCGCTCTTTTAGAACCTCCGGGGCGTGACAGATTATATGGTATTAGAGAAAACGACTTTAACCACTGTGACCAGTGACCAACATCCACAGAATGAATTATCACGAGTAACTAACCAGGTGGATAACCAAAGTATAGGTGTGTCACATACGAGCGTGAGCGCGGGGAAATAAGGGATTGAGTCCCAGGGTTAGTAGGTCAAGGTGCCAGGTTTTCTTAGAAATATTAGGATTGACGTGATTTCTTTGTGTGCACAGATAGCAGTCCGGCTCAGTGAGTAATCGTTGACGCGAAATGGACACAGCAGCCGCAGCAAACCGCTTACTACGCAACTGCTTACCCTCTGTCACGCCCCGGGATCGAACTGCGCCCCGGGCTCGCCAACAGATCTGCCATCTGTACGGAAACTGCCGTACAGATGAAGCGTCTTGTAAGACCTGGCCTTTCTTTGACTTTTTCCGTTATCCCTTTTCTTCTGACGGTCCGACTGAGGGTTTAATTTCCGTGTTTTTCTGGGCAGTCCGTCGGGGCTCGCGGGTATTTTTAGGTGATAGAGCTCGCGATACGGGGACCAGTGGTGTGATCGGTTCTGAATTCTGACCCCGGGATCTCCCGGAATTAAATGTTGAAGTTTTGCGGCCTTTTCGGACGCTCCGGGATCCGTGCGGATGTCGGCACACTTTTCGAGGTACCTTAGCCGCCGGTTTTAATTGGGGGATTAGGGTTTCTAGCTCGGACTTATTTTTCCCTTTTATTTTCCTTCCCCTCGCTTCTTGGTGCGGCTAGGGTTTGGGATCGTGATCGGAGAGGGAAAAGGAACGGGGAACCCAACCTATTATCGCTCTCGCTCAACTCTCCTCCGGCGTGAGACGTTACCACGGGGACCCAAGAGAGAAGGAAGGAGGTGGATCTTCCTGTGGGCGATCGGGTGAAGGCGAACGATCCCTCTTCCTCCTTTTTTTTTCCCTCGCGAAGCAAGGTGAGTTTTTGTGGCGTTCTTGAATTCATGGGTTTCCTTTTTGCGTTCGGTTTGGAGACCTCTCGTGACCGGGGATCGCCGCGACGCCGCGAGGCCGCCGCGATGGGCCGGCGGACACCGCCACCGCGGGGCCGCCCGCGGGGGGGGGCGCCCGCCCGGGCTGGTGCCGCGCGGGGTCGCCCCGCACCCGCGGGCAGCGCGCCCGCGCGGCGCATGGCCGCGCGGGGCCGCCCGTGGGCGGGGCGCCCGCGCGGGCTGGTGCCGCGCGGGGTCGCCCCGCTCCCGCGGGCAGCGCGCCCGCGCGGCGCATGGCTGCGCGGGGCCGCCCGCGGGCGGGGCGCCCGCGCGGGCTGGTGCAGCGCGGGGTCGCCCCGCACCCGCGGGCAGCGCGCGGGGCGCCCGCGCGGGCTGCTGCCGCGCGGGGTCGCCCCGCACCCGCGGGCAGAGCGCCCGCGCGGCGCATGGCCGCGCGGGGCCGCCCGCGGGCGGGGCGCCCGCGAGGGCTGGTGCCGCGCGGGGTCGCCCCGCACCCGCGGGCAGCGCACCCGCGCGGCACTTGGCCGCGCGGGGCCGCCCGCAGGTGGGACACCCTCGCGGGTTGGTGCCGCGCGGGGCCGTGCACAGGCGGAGTGGGCGCCGCACGGGCCGGTGCCGTACGGGGAACTCCGCCGCACGAAGTCTGGAGTCGGAGTGGGTTTCGGACCCAGTAGTCTTGACTTGCCCTTGTTCCTTCAGGAGTGCGGGACGTCGTTGGTGACTGGTGTGTTACGGAATTTGAGTTGGCGTATTTCGTGAATTCGGTTAAGTCTTGAAGATTGAAGATAAAGAAGGTTGGATCATATAACTCAATCTCAAGAAAGAAGAATTCAAAAGGATCAGGTATGTTTAACTAATTATCTTTGGTGATCCGAATACTTCTTATAGTGTAGAAACACTTGGATGATTTTTTAATTGCATAAAAATCAAAAACAGGACATGGGACATGTTCATGATCCGGATCAGACATTCCAATCCGGATCCCGAAGGGTGTTCGTTCATACGCTACTGCAATCCGGATCGTAGCCTCCTTTGATCCGGATCCCGAACACTGGTTTCACCATGATTTATGAACGATCCGGATCAGGCTTTTCAATCCGGATCCCGAACGTTGGTGTTTGGTGAAATTGTATGAACGATCCGGATCAGGCACTTCGATCCGGATCCCGAACCTTTGTTTTTCTGGAAACTGTCTGTCTCGCTACTGCAATCCGGATCGCCGAAATCCGATCCGGATCGCCGTCCTGAAAAATTCCAGAAAAGGTTAGTTTTTGATTCTTATCCTCTTCCAATGGTTTCTAACCTATATATAGACCCTTTAATTCATCTTTTAGGGTAACCACGAAAAAGGGAAAAAGACGACCGAAATAGATAGATCCACAAATAGAGAAGAAAGGAAATCAATAGATTTAATCTTATGTTTCTTCATCTATATTGATTGATTTGATTCTAGGTTTTCATACTCACATTTGGAGTAGAATCAAATCAATGAATACTTAGATGGTATTTCCGATCTATTTCTAATCTAAGTATTCGGCGGATCATCACCACCCAAAAACAACGATTTTCCCAAAATCGGCGCGTGGACTCGCGTGGCCTTGTGGATTCAAGGTGCTACGGCTCTCGTGGATTCGGAGCGAGGTAAGTTCGTGGATTCGAAGCGTGCTACTGGGTGAAGACCGTGGATTCGGTCGGACGTCATGGAGTCGATGTTGGACGTCGTGGATTCGGCGTTGGACGCAGATCGTGGATTCGAGAAGCGTTGCGGAGCGAGCGGAGAAGATCAACTAGGAGCGTATGGAAAAAGGTTGAGTCGTCTGTGAGTACGGTATATCACCTTTGTACGTGTTATAATTCTAGTGGATTTCACCGTGTTATCGGTCCCGTGGTTTTTTACTCCGGTTTGGAGTTTTCCACGTAAAAATCTCTGCGTGTTATTTATTTTTCCGCATTGGGTTTTATATCGCAAAGATTTTTGAGTGTTTATTGTTTACACCTATTCACCCCCCTCTAGGTGTTTTTTCCCCTATTTAGATCCAATTATACATAACCCAACAAGTGGTATCAGAGCGGGAATAGGGTTGTAAACAATGGTTGAAGGTGGAAACATCAACAGACCCCCGTTCTTCGATGGAACAAATTATGCCTACTGGAAAGTACGGATGAAAGCCTTTTTAATTTCCATCGACGAACAGGTGTGGCAATCAATTGAATTAGGATGGTCTAATCCAACTGAAATTATTGCTGATGTTCGCACCATAAAACCTAGGTCGAAATGGACCAAGGAAGAGATAGATTTTTCTTCTTACAATGGCAAAGGGATTAACGCTTTATTTAATGCTTTGTCGCAAACAGAGTTCTCTCGCGTCTCGGCATGTGAGACTGCGAAAGAAATCTGGGATGTTCTTCAAGTTACGCATGAGGGAACTAACCTTGTGAAGATTCAGAAACTGCAAATGCTTACGAGTAAGTTTGACTCTATTTTCATGGCAGAAAATGAATCTTTCACAGACTATTACACACGATTGCAAGACATCGTAAACTCATGTGCTAACTTGGGAGAGAAGATTTCAGAATTTAAAGTTGTAAGAAAAATATTAAGAACTCTTCCTGAAAGATTTCGTTCCAAGGTTACAGCCATTGAAACTATTAAACACCCGGACGAAATCCGTGTAGAAGAATTAGTTGGTTCATTACAAACTTATGAAATGACTTTTCCTGCTAACTATTCTTCTGGAAAGGCATCCTCATCTAAGTCTTCAGGTTTTGCTTTGAAAAGTCCTCCATAGATAAATTCTCGTCATCGCCTGAGGTGTCTTGACTTGCCCTTGTTCCTTCAGGAGTGTGGGATGTCGTTGGCGACTGGTGTGTTACGGAATTTGAGTTGGCGTATTTCGTGAATTCGGTTAAGTCTTGAAGATTGAAGATAAAGAAGGTTGGATCATATAACTCAATCTCAAGAAAGAAGAATTCAAAAGGATCAGGTATGTTTAACTAATTATCTTTGGTGATCCGAATACTTCTTATAGTGTAGAAACACTTGGATGATTTTTTAATTGCATAAAAATCAAAAACTGGACATGGGACATGTTCAGGATCCGGATCAGACATTCCAATCCGGATCCCGAAGGGTGTTCGTTCATACGCAACTGCAATCCGGATCGTAGCCTCCTTTGATCCGGATCCCGAACACTGGTTTTACCATGATTTATGAACGATCCGGATCAGGCTTTTCAATCCGGATCCCGAACGTTGGTGTTTGGTGAAATTGTATGAACGATCCGGATTAGGCACTTCGATCCGGATCCCGAACCTTAGTTTTTCTAGAAACTGTCTGTCTCGCTACTGCAATCCGGATCGCCGAAATCCGATCCGGATCGCCGTCCTGAAAAATTCCAGAAAAGGTTAGTTTTTTATTCTTATCCTCTTCCAATGGTTTCTAACCTATATATAGACCCTTTAATTCATCTTTTAGGGTAACCACGAAAAAGGGAAAAAGACGACAGAAATAGATAGATCCACAAATAGAGAAGAAAGGAAATCAATAGATTTAATCTTATGTTTCTTCATCTATATTGATTGATTTGATTATAGGTTTTCATACTCACATTTGGAGAAGAATCAAATCAATGAATACTTAGATGGTATTTCCGATCTATTTCTAATCTAAGTATTCGGCGGATCATCACCACCCAAAAACAATGATTTTCCCAAAATCGGCGCCTGGACTCGCGTGGCCTTGTGGATTCAAGGTGCTACCGCTCTCGTGGATTCGGAGCGAGGTACGTTCGTGGATTCGAAGCGTGCTACTGGGTGAAGACCGTGGATTCGGTCGGACGTAGTGGAGTCGACGTTGGACGTCGTGGATTCGGCGTTGGACGCAGATCGTGGATTCGAGAAGCGTTGCGGAGCGAGCGGAGAAGATCAACTAGGAGCGTATGGAAAAAGGTTGAGTCATCTGTGAGTACGGTATATCACCTTTGTACGTGTTATAATTCTAGTGGATATCACCGTGTTATCGGTCCCGTGGTTTTTTACTCCGGTTTGGAGTTTTCCACGTAAAAATCTCTGCGTGTTATTTATTTTTCCGCATTGGGTTTTATATCGCAAAGATTTTTGAGTGTTTATTGTTTACACCTATTCACCCACCTCTAGGTGTTTTTTTCCCTATTTAGATCCAATTATACATAACCCAACATGGTGCACGGACACGGACGAGTCGAGCGCAGGACGACACGCACGAGGTGGGTACATTCCCGGGGATTGTGGGAATAGGAATTTAATGATAGAAATAGTATGTTTGGGGCAAAGGTGAATAGTAAGTCTCCTCCTGTTTATGTACTAACCCTGTTATATTATTTTACTTACTATCGATCTGAGGCTCTAGTTTTGTAACACGCACACCGGCGGTTGGCCACAGCGAGGGTGTGCTTTTCCGGAAAAGTGGTACGTTGACCCGTGTACCCCACGCGACGGTGGCGTTAGGAATGGGGGCCCTCATGGGTGGGGGGTGTGAGCGGTGATGTCGAGGCAGGTGCTCGGCGGGCGAGGCAGGTGGTCAGCGGGGGACACCGGGGTAGGGGCTCGGTGCGGTGGTCGGGAAAGGTGCCAAGTGTTGTTTTGGTACAGGGTGTGATTATCGCTGATGGTTTATGAGAGGGACAGTTGGTCCGGTTATTGTGGTTTGCTATGTCTTAGTCCTTTTTGCTTATCATACTATTTCTAGTCACTGACTTCCCAGTTCGTGACAGGTTCGTCCAGGGGCGAGTGCTAGGGCACCGGTGAGGCCGCGAGAGTGTTGTTCTGACATTGATCGACTTCAGATACAGTGGCTCTTCTTCCCTCTTTCTTTGATTACTCATGTTAGTTAGTTGTGGATTGCGACACCCCCGTGGGGTCGAAGTGGATGTTGCCTCTTTTCACATATGTGAATGAATGTTATTCTCTTCTTACTTGGCCGTTTTAAACAATGGAAATCAAAAACAAAGAAAACCGTTTGCGAAAACCGCTTTTAAAACATGGGTGTCGTGTGGGCACCGGATTTTAAAACCTTGTGGAATTTATGTGGTTTCGAACTGGTTTTATAAATTCGGCATCGGGTGGGTGCCGTTTTCAAAACTCTGTGGATTTATGTGGTTTCGAAACAGTTTTCTAAAACAATGGCGTCGAGTGGGCGTCGCTTTCAAAACCTTGTGATTATTTATCCTTTCAAATTGACGGCCTCTATGTTATATGTTAAAACTAGTAAACCTAGTATGATGTATGACTGTATGTGTTCGGGAATCCAACTAATGTGGTTAAAGGCTGTTGTGATGTACTTTGTGATGCACCTTGTTGTCGAGACGCCGTGCATATACAAAGGAGACTCTGCCCGTTCGCAGAGTGAATTTGTATATGCGGCGGGTCTGGGCACGCGCCGGGGAGTATTGGTTTCAAAAAAAAATATACAGCTGAATTAGGAGCATCGGTGGCTCCTCTTCCGCGCGTTCGAACCCCCGGGGCGTGACAGATTAAGATGGTATCGGAGCGGGAAACTTTAACCACAATAGTCGGGGCCCGACAACATCCACGGGGCGCAATATACTAACTACTGATTAATAAAGTGAACTTGGGGTAGGCAAGTAAAACGCGAGTGCCCGTGGGGGAGGGGGAAATTTAGGGTGTTTCTTCCTTTTAGGGCTAGCGATTGCGGTGTTATTTTAGCTTTAAACTAGAAGTAACTGGTTTGTGCATGTGTTCAGATCATGGTCAGAACTAGATCTACCGCCGAGGACACAGGGGCGGACGCAGCGGTGTCGGCAACCGCGGAGAACCAACTCCTGAGGCAGCAGCTACGGGAGATGGCGGGACAGTTGGCGGCCCTGACGGATCACGTGCGCCAACTGACACAGCAACGGCAGGCCGCTGCAACGGTGGTGGTCGCCCCGGACCCTCTTCCTGGGCCAACTGCACCGGCGACCGGACCGCCGACGATGGAGGCCGAGGCGGGGGCTGCCCCTACCCGGGCCACGGCGCCTGAGGTACCGTTAACCCAACAGACGGTGCCAGAGGCACCCCCTCCGGCGGCAGCAGCAGGATCGACGCCGGGGACTTCTTCCAGGGACACCCCCGTGGAGACCAGGGTGAGGCCTTCTACCGTCGTGGCCGCTACTGCCACGGGGGAGGGGTCGGCTCCGCCGACAGAGCGGGATCGCGTGCGTGCCAACTTAGCAGACTTCAAGAAGTACGACCCGCCGAGGTTTGAGGGGGAGACGACGGACCCCTGGGTCGTGGAGAAGTGGGTGGATACAATGGAGAAGTTGTGTGAGGATCTACTGATGGAAGACCACGAGCGGGTTCCCCTAGCCGCCCACTTTCTCGAGGGGAACGCCCGCATATGGTGGAAGACAGTACGCCCCGACTCCGCGAAGGGTACTGTCTTCCCGTCGTGGACCACCTTTAAGCAACAGCTGTTTGGGGCGTTCTTTACTAACAGCGTCAAGAAGCAACTGGAGGATGATCTCAACCACATCAAACTGGGAACCAGAACGGTCATGGAGTATCAATGGGAGTTCGTGAGGCTAGCGAACTGCGTCCCCTTCGTCATTCGGGACGAGTCTCATAAGGCACAACTGTTCGTGGATGGACTGAGGACCGACATTTTTCAAGTTGTGGATGCGGCAGATCTGCATACCTTTCAGAAGGTGGTCGACCGGGCCACCATTGTAAAGCGCGGCTTTGCCGTTACGCGCGCTCGAAGGGATGGCCCCCATCAGCAAGAAGACAGGAAGCGGACTCAGACGTTTTCTGGGGGAGGCTCCTCAAGTGGGAGTCGGCCCTCTAAGCGCTGGAGGTCCCAGCAGAGGACCAGAGGCGCGCGGAGGACAACGCTCGGACGATCGGCCTTGCGTGATCTGCGGCGGGGCGCACCGAGTGACAGAATGTGCCAAGAGGCAGGACCATTGTTTCCGATGTGGCAAGCAGGGGCACTTCCGTTTCAACTGCCCCCTGAACCAAGGCACAGCATCTTCAGCAGCCTCTGTGCCGTCATCCCAGCACGCGGGGCGAGGAAAAGCCCCGATGGCGTCAGCTTCCAGACCGCCAACACCCCGACCAGCAGGGGACAGGCCGCCACCATCGGGAGGCCGCGTCTACTCAATGAACCAGCAAGAGGCATACCCGTCTGAGCACGTCGTCGCAGGTATCACTCTTGTTTCCGTTTACCGTGCTCGAACCCTTTTTGATACCGGAGCAACCCTCTCGTTTATGTCTCGTGACTTTGCACTGACCCATGGTTTTGAGACGAGACCCTTACCCAGTTTGATGTCTGTTCACACCGCGGGGGGGGTCCCTGGAGGCCCGCAACCTTATACCATCCTGCCCGATAAGGTTGGGGAGGCTTTCCTGCCCCTGGGACCTGGTAGTGATCCCATTGAAGGAATACGACGTGGTGCTAGGGATGGATTGGCTCACGTGGTACCAAGCAGTGATTGACTGTGAGAAGCGCCAGGTGCGGCTACTGTACCCAGAGTTCCCAGAGAATGTGTATTTGGCGTGCAAAAGTGTCTCCTTTTCGTCTATCATACCAGCGTCGTGAGCCAGGAAGCTAATTGAGGGAGGGTGCGTGGCCTATTTGGCGTCGGTGGCCCTGGCCACGGGACCCTCTACGGCACTCTCCGACATCCGGTGGTGAGGGACTTCCCAGACGTCTTCCCGACGGAACTACCTGGATTACCCCCCGAGCGAGAAGTTGAGTTTCCGATCGAACTCCCACCCGGTACCCGACCGATCACAAAGGCCCCCTACAGAATGGCCTTTGCGGAACTGAAGGAACTCAAGGCGCAGCTTGAAGATCTTCTGGACAAGGGATTTATTAGACCGAGTGTGTCGCCCTGGGGTGCACCGGTGCTCTTCGTGCGAAAGAAAGACGGGAGTTTACGGCTCTGCATCGACTACCGAGAAATCAATAAGGTCACTGTGAAGAACAAATACCCCGTACCTAGGATCGATGACCTCTTTGATCAGCTGCGGGGGGCGACGGTGTTTTCAAAGATTGACTTGCAGTCCGGGTACCATCAACTCAGGGTGAAGGGTGAGGACGTTCCGAAGACGGCCTTCCGGACCCGGTACGGCCACTACGAGTTCACCGTAATGCCGTTCGGGCTTACCAACGCCCCAGCGGTATTTATGGATATGATGAACCGGGTTTTCAAGCCCTTCCTGGACCAGTTCGTAGTGGTCTTCATCGACGACATCCTGATCTACTCGCCCACCGATGAGGAGCACGAGGAGCACCTACGGATGGTTCTGCAGACTCTTAGGGAGAAAGAGTTTACGCCAAACTTAACAAATGCGCGTTTTGGCTCCGCGAGGTGGGGTTTTTAGGACATATCATCTCAGCAGCAGGAATCGCAGTGGATCCCAAGAAAGTGGAGTCGGTGACCGACTGGCCCCAACCAACTACGGTGACGGAGGTCCGCAGCTTCCTGGGCCTTGTAGGATATTATAGACGTTTTGTCGAAGGCTTCTCGAAGATTGCAACCCCCCTGAACCGCTTAACCCGGAAAGGAGTAAAGTTCATTTGGACGACCCAATGCCAAGAAAGTTTTGAAGAACCTAAGAAGCGGTTAACAATAGCGCATGTGCTCGCTCTACCAACACCCGGGGAAGACTACGAAGTTTACTGCGACGCATCGCGGACAGGATTGGGAGGAGTACTAATGCAGCAAGGAAGAGTCATAGCCTATGCCTCAAGGCAACTCAAGGATTACGAGCAGAACTACCCGACGCATGACTTGGAGCTTGCCGCAGTGGTCTTTGTGCTGAAACTGTGGAGGCACTATCTCTACGGTGTGCACTGTAACGTGTTCTCGGACCACCAAAGCCTTAAATACCTTTTCACCCAGAAGGAGTTGAACCTACGGCAGAGGCGGTGGTTGGAGTTACTGAAGGATTACGACCTAACTATTCAGTACAACCCGGGAAAAGCAAATGTGGTGGCAGATGCCCTAAGCAGGAAGGGACAGGCAGAAGGGACTTCAGCAGGCACGATCACGCAGCAGGACGACTTGATCGCGGAATTCTCACGATTGAGATTGGAGGTGGTACCAGTAGGGACGGTCGAGCGACTAATGTCCCTAACAATCGCGCTGACCCTATTTGAGAGGATTCGAGAAGGCCAGGGTGCGGATCCACAGCTACTGCGGGAACGAGATAAGATTTCCCCGGAGCAGGAGGGAGACTTTTCCGTGGGGACGGACGGCACCCTTCGGTTCCGAGGACGGATCTGCGTGCCCGATTTGCCAGACCTAAAAAGGGAAATCTTGACTGAAGCGCACTGCGCCCCCTACGCGGCGCATCCTGGGGGCACCAAGATGTATAGAGATCTCAGGCAGACCTTCTGGTGGCCGAAACTGAAAGGGGACGTGACGCGATTCGTAGCGCACTGCCTGATCTGCCAGCAGGTGAAAGCCGAGCATCAGCGACCGGCAGGGAAATTGCAACCACTACCGCCCGAATGCAAATGGGAGCAAATCACGATGGACTTTGTCACCGGATTTCCACGTTCGCAGCAGGGACACGACGCTATCTGGGTCGTCGTAGATCGGTTAACGAAGTCAGCGCACTTCCTACCCATCCACACGACCTGGACACGCGATCGACTGGCTCAAGTCTACATCGGCGAGATTGTGAGGCTACACGGGATACCGACATCTATTACTTCAGATAGAGACACAAGGTTCGTCTCAAACTTTTGGCAGAGTCTACAACGAGCCTTGGGGACCAAGCTACACTTCAGCTCAGCCTTTCACCCCCAGACGGATGGACAATCCGAGCGGGTGATCCAGATCCTCGAGGACATGCTCCGAGCTTGCATACTGGATTTGGGAGACGGATTGTCGCGCTACCTACCCCTTGTAGAGTTCGCGTATAACAACAGCTACCAAGCGAGCATCCGGATGGCGCCGTACGAAGCATTGTACGGCAGATGCTGTAGATCCCCGATTTGTTGGGACGATCTGGGGGAGCGAAGGTTTTTGGGACTGGACTTGGTGGTTGAAACTGAGGAAAAGGTGTGCCTCATCAGGCGCGGTTAGTGACCGCCCATAGCCGACAGAAGAGCTACGCGGACCAGAGACGCCGCGATTTGGAGTTCCAGGTGGGGGAGCACGTGCTGCTACGGGTTTCGCCGTCCAAAGGGGTGAAGCGGTTCGGGTTGAGGGGCAAGTTGAGCCCCCGGTATGCGGGGCCGTTCGAGATTCTGGAGCGCATCGGCCCGGTGGCCTACCGCCCTCGTCCTACCGCCGAACCTTGACTGAGTTCATGACGTGTTCCACGTGTCCATGCTTCGCAAGTATCTCCCCGATCCATCGCGAGTACTCGACATCTCTGCAATTGAGCTTAAAGAGGACCTAAGCTTCGAGGCAGTGCCGGTTGCGGATCCTAGCACGAGAGGACAAAAAGCTACCGAAGTCGGACACATCCCTACGTGAAAAGTGCTTTGGAGCAATCAAGAAGAACGTTGAGGCAACTTGGGAACCAGAGTCAAAGATAAGGGAGTGCTACCCGGACCTCATCGCCGCAGGTGAGGATTAAGTTTCGGGGACGAAACTTGTTTTTAGCGGTGAGTGGTGTAAGACCTGGCCTGTCCTTGACTTTTCCGTTATCCCTTTTCTTCTGACGGTCCGACTGAGGGTTTAATTTTCGTGTTTTTCTGGGCAGTCCGTCGGGGCTCGCGGGTATTTTTAGGTGATAGAGCTCGCGATACGGGGACCAGTGGTGTGATCGGTTCTGAATTCTGACCACCGGGATCTCCGGAATTAAATGGTGAAGTTTTGCGCCTTTTCGGACGCTCGGGATCCGTGCGGATTGTCGGCACACTTTTCGAGGTACCTTAGCCGCCGGTTTTAATT
>JAQNDB010000146.1:70676-102289 GCA_029204045.2 Tillandsia leiboldiana | reverse complement strand
GTGATTTCTTAATGTACCAATATATAGTAAGCTGATCCTGGTACGCTCTGATAGATTTATACTTTTGTCTGAAAGATCCTTGGTTTCATCAGTAACTACATGGCCTCTGGAACACATGGTTTTTTTATTTCTTTATTATTAGGACTGTGGGTCCACTGTAACTATGATATGTGTTGTATGAGTAACCGTCTTTTGTGGCAGTGGTGATTCTGGGAGGTTTACAAACAGGTAATGTTGATAAAATGTTAAGTTATCAACTTATCATGAGACGTGTCATCTGTATCTTTGGCTCAAAGTTTCCTGTTTTGTACTTCTATATAATTGATTAGACATCAAACCTTAGAAACCAGATAACTGTTCGTCTGCCTGATACTTTTATGGCAATTTAAATTTTTTTCTTAAGACCATGCTAGCACACTGTAATTGAAAATCCATTAAACTGGATTCCACCTGTAGTGGTCCGGAATTCCATGCAACTTTTCTGGAATCCATTGTGTAGAACACCTTTTGTGGTGTGCCTGGCCCATAGTGCATCAAAGGGAAGCCACAGAGTGACCCTGTGAGGTATCTTCTACTGATTTGGCCTTCGGCTGCGTTTGCCGAATTTTAGAAAAGGATTTGGGCCAAACCGAGGTTGGATTTGGATTCAGCGCGGAAAAACGCTTTAAAACGGCTATTTTTTTGTTAAATTTGGAGTCCGGATGACCAAAAACGGCTTCCGGAAGTTTTCGGAAATTTTCGTGCATGGGGGTGACCGTGGACAGCCCTGGAGCCACGTGGCGCCTATCATTGGCCGGCTCACGCAGCTCGGTCCACGGGAAGACGCGCGGTGCATAGACCGCGGGCGGGGACGCGTGGCGTGCCCGAGTGGCCGGCGCACGCGGCGCGGACCATTGAGTTGTGCGGGTTCGGTGGACCGGGTGCTTGGACACGTGTCGCCTGGCATTTGCAGGCTCACGAGGGCGCGGTCCACGGAGTGCAAGGGGGGCACCTCGGGGCGCGTGCGCGCAAGGCGCCAGTCGGCGCTGTCGGCCGCACTCGAGTGCGGGTGAGTGCGGTCCACGTGTCGGCCCGCCATTGGCGGGCCGTACCTACCGCCGTTGACCGTGAGGGACGCGTGGCGCGCGCGGGAGCCTTGCACACGCTGTTTCCTGTTGCAGGGACACGTGGCCGCACCAGGAAGATTCGGGCGCGTCGGATGGGAGCCGTCCGACCGGACTTTCGGGCGCAGTGCGCCCGAATCTTGCGCCCGAAAGTCCGGCCCGCACTGTTTTGGGCTGAGCCTATAAATAGGCTTCCCTGTTTCCTTTTTGGGCTTTTTGGACCCCTTTTCGCAGTGAGTTCTTCAGGAGACTTTTCCCTCTCACAGTGCACTATCCATTGGAGGACTTGGAGGATTTTTGGAGGCACGCATCCCGAGGTTCGCAATTTTATGGCGCGGCGCGACGCTCGTTCTCCCGCAACCCGCTTCGCCCCTTCTCAGTGTTTGGGCTGCTCCGACTCACCCCGACCTCCTTTTCCGGAGATTCTTGCGCCGTTGGACTCTCGACAGGTAGGACTTCAACTCCGTGTTTTGAGGTTCCTCGTTTTCCATGCTGACCTTGGAGTTTTCTGAGCACCCATTTGACCCATTTTCCTTCGCGGATTTTTGGACAGCGCTGCGATGAACTAGCCATATCTTTGCGCACAGGCAGCGGATCGAGGCGATTCAAAAGGAAAACATGCATCTACTTTTCGCAAGGAATCTCCTGAATTTTTCTGAGGTTTTTTCTGGATTTGTCTCGAAGGTGAAGATCTCCTTTCACTGTAGTTCTTTGACACAGAAATTTGGTACAGTTTGGTGTGGGGTGTTGCTCTTGCAGAATTTGTAACTCAGCGTAGAAAACTCGGAATTGAACGTGCAGGTACTCGTTTCGACGGTTTCGTCGCGAGGATCGTGTCGGTATTTATCTTTGATTTTTCCGGGCATATTTCACAGGTGAAAACAGACATATAGTGGACTGCTGTAATTGGGACAGATTTTGGGTTGTATTGTGTGATTAATGTTGTTTGTTCTTTTGTGGGAATGTTGTACATTTTGTGGAGGTTGTTTGGACCGAGCGTGGACATCACTTTTGGGACCAGGATTTAGCGCTCGAGGTGGGTGTTGTTGTAAAACCTCCTACTTTTGATTTTCCCACTAGGCATATTAGAGTGTTGCTTGATCATGTTGCTAGTTAGAATTGTGTAATGGAACCTAGCATGCTTGTGTGAGATCACGGATTCAATTATTACTACTTGCATGGTAGAGAACTAAATGTTAGGTAAAGTTGTGTTTCCTGCTTTAGAGGTGTAGTTTAAACACTTGGAATCATGCTAATCCAAATCATGTTGTATGTATAATGGAAGGTTTGGGCATGTGGTTAGAGTTCATATTTGGAAAGATTAATTGTTAGCGAGTTCCTCTCCTTGTAACAACATATTGGAAGTGATTGTATCCTGAAAAGCAAAGTGTTAGGGAAATTCTTATTCTTGTGGAAGCACATGGTTAGGGCTCGCATCTTGAGAAGCCTATTATTAGTCGATCATGGTATTAAGATTGTATCCTGGATCATGTATTATGCACATGTACATTGGAGGTCCCATGCACTTAGTTTTGTAAAAGTTAGATGCTTGTAATTGCTTTATCAAGTAAGGACTTGCATGCTTGTATGGTCATCTAGCTAGGCCACCTTTTTCTGCTACACTACATATTGGGGACATGACTTAGGAGAAAACCATGTTTAGTTGTTCTCCTTTTATTCAGTTACAATTGCTCGAGTTAGAGCAGGGTATGGGATAAGTGTAGTCGAGGTCATCGAGTCGGGGTCTATTAGACTCATTATGGATCGTGGGCATTGTGGTAACCGCGGACAGTAGGCGGTTAGCCAGTTGTTGATACTTTATTAGATTGTGACTTGAGGGATTGTTGCGGGCGACCGCGGACATTGGGCGGTTGACCGGATACTTTACTTATGCATCAGATTGGGTATCAGATTACTCTAGTGGATGGAGTTTCCCACTTATTGAGTGTTATTGCACCAGATTGGGGATTGGGGTTTCATTAGTGGATGGATTTTCCCACTTGATCATAGTCATGATGAAAGTCCTGCTATACTGAGATACTGGTTACTGAGATACTTGTTACTGAGATACTATACTCGTGTGGGTCGCTCCCCTCGAGTGCCACTCCGGAGGTAGGCTTTTCGGACCCAGCCTTGTGTGCCGGTCTGATACTGATGTTGGGATGCGAGCCGTGCGGGCCGATCCCGCGGTTTCGAGCCTTGTGTGCAGATTCCGCTGAGCAGGCAATGCCAGTTGTACTGGTGGCACATGATTGGGTATTTGGACAGATACAGTTTTCTGATGCATTCATACAGTCATCTCTTTAGATACTGCATTTAGAGGCATAGTAGTGATATTTTCCTTATCAGTAGCCTTTATAGCTTTCTACTGTTTTTCCCTTTTTGCCTCTAGTTGTCCTAGTGGGCCGTCAGGGTTTGAGGTTTTGCCCACTAGGGGAGACTGCTGTTTATATAGTAGTTCTCACCCCCCATTGTCCTTCTCTTCTTTTCTCCCTTTGTTTTGCAGAGTCTTCTGCGGGAGTTGTAGGGCCGTCTCGGGCAGAGCGAGGCAAGCAGTTAGCGGATTAGGTAGTTCATCTACCCCGACTTCAAGCTTAGTCGTGTACCAGTTGTACCCTTTTCTGTTCTCAGACAGTTGTAGTTTATTTTGGGTCTGGCTCTTGCCAGCTGTTTGTACTTATTTCGTGAGCTGGGAGAGACACTTGTATATTTTGAGAGTTTTTATTATGCTTTTACTTTCCAGCTGTAGTCTGAGATGTAGTAGTTTTATTTTAGCTCTGTTTTATGCTCCTTTATTATATCTTTTATTTCTGAGCAGGTTACCAGCGCTTCGTGTACACGGGAAATTCTGTGTGCACGGCGGATCTGTGGACGGGCCCGGGTTCTGGTTTACACCCGGGGCGTGACAGATTAGTTTGGTATAGAGCTTAGGGATAGGTCAGTTGGGACTTAGAAAAAACCCTAGGCTTTTGGCAGACCCTAGGATGTTAGGGCATGAGTGGCGTGATATTTTGCGAAAGTCGATGATTTTAGTCAGTTGACTCTTCCAGTGAGTGAAGAGGGATCGACATACCCTACTTCTGTTGAACAATTATGTTGGCTGCAGACAACATAAAGTTGCAGAAATAGGGGGATGTCTTTGACTTTCGCTAGATTGGGTCTTGTGGGGTTTTGTTGCTGATTTTTGGTTTACTGTGGCAGGATGTCCCCGCGTCGTCGTTCACCCACCGGGGGTACCCCCGCACCTTCTGAGGAGTCTGAGCGGGCGGTATCCGCCGAGTTGGGAGAACTGCGGGCTTTGGTGACCCAGTTAGTGGCGAGGAGCTTCCGTCAGGACCAGCGCCTGGAGCAGTTACTGGCGCGGCAGGGTGACTTGACGGTTGGCGAGGGGGCCGGGGCTTCAGAGCAACGTCCAGACAGGAAACGCCCAGCCCCCGATGAGGATGGACAGGCCAGTTCGGGGAGACCATCACGACCCCCGCGGCCCCAGCCTCCGGGCCGTGGGCGTCTTGATCGACGAGGACCTGGTAGGATTCAGAGGCCATCGCAGCAGCAGCCTCGGCAGTCTCGGGCGTTGTCCCGGTGTGTTTTCTGTAGGGGGCAGCATCCATCTGATACCTGTAGCTTGAGGGAGGGTCGATGCTTCCGATGTGGGCAGCCAGGCCACATCCGATCTACGTGCCCCTTTCGGACCTTGGTAGCACCTCCTTCAGCATTGGCCCCTACAGCACCCCAGCAGAGGTCGCGATCACGACTTCAGAGACGGCAGCGTCAGCCGCGACAGTTACGGGTCCCTGGCAGTTGTATTTTCTGTGGAGATCAGCACTTTCCCGGCACCTGTGATCTGAGGTGGGGGCGTTGTTTTGGCTGTGGTCAGGCCGGGCACTTACGAGTTTCATGCCCTTTTGCGACATCAGCGGCACCGACTTCGGCATCTGTTCCTGCCACTTCCCAGCTGCGACCGGGAGCTTCATCGACAGGTCCCCAGGCAGACCGAGTTTCGCCTCCCCACCCTTCTGGTGAGAGACAGCCGATGTTGAGTGATCAGGGCGGCTTAGCACTGGCGGGGAATTCTGCTACGGCTGACTGTGTGGTGGCAGGTATGATTTATTACTGGCATTTGAATTCTTGTCTTATTTGTTATACGAGCATCGCATTCTTTCTTTAGTAGATCAGTTGCATCATCATATGGGTTAGAGATAGGGCTTTTACCACATGCACGAGAGGTTTGGTTTCCCCGATCTTTTTGCACGTGGAGGAGTGTTGTGGGTCCGCCCGATGCAGATCGAGTTCTGGATTATGTTAGTGGACCTATTGGTCTTGGGACAGCTGAGGGACTTTGATGTAGTTCTTGGGATGGATTGGCTGGCTCGATACATTGCGATTTTTTATGATGCCGCGAGGACTGTTACCTTTAGCGAGCCAGGCCAGGAGGTGTGTGTGTATAGAGGGTGTCAGGATGTTTCTTTTACCTCAGTGGTTGCGACTTCCTGAGCGAGGCGGATGATCCGCAGTGGATGCATAGCCTTTTTGGGCTAGTGTGGTGGGGGAGCCAACGGCGGCATCGAAACTCGCGGATATCCCTTTTGCCCACGAGTTCCCGGATGTTTTCCCCCGGAGTTGGTTGGTATGCCGCCGGTTAGGGAGATTGAGTTTTGATTGACGTAGTTCCAGGAGCTACGTCAATCTCTAAGGCTCCTTATCGAATGGCACCGGCTAAGCTGCGAGAGTTAGAGGCGCAATTTCGGGACTTGAAGGTTGAGGGTTTTGTTGGACCCAGTGTTTCGCCTTGGAGAACGCCGGTGCTATTTGTAAAAGTGAAGGATGGTTCACTACGACTTTGTGTGAGAGTTCAATTTAGTGACCATCAAGGACAAGTACCCCTTTTGCCGCGCATTGATGGCTTAGTTGATCAGCTGCAAGGGGCTTGTGCCTTCTCGAGGATTGATCTCCAATCAGGTTACCACCAGCAGAAAGTGAAGGCCGAGGATATCCCCAAGACGGCTTTTAGATCCCGGTACGGGCATTATGAGTTCCCTGTTATGCTTTTTGGTTTAACTAATGCCCCTGCTATATTATGGATCTGAAGAACCGGGTATTCCAGCCGTACTTGGACCTGTTTGTTGTTGTGTTCATTGACGACATTGTGTTTTACTCCCGGAGGGATATAGAGCGTGTGGAGCACTTGAGGATAGTGCAGCAGCTTCTACGAGAGAAGAAGCCGTATGCCGAGGGTGAAAAGTGCGAATTTTGGCTTCGGGAGGTTGCATCTGTAGGCCACTTTGTGTTAGCCGCAGGAGTGGCAGTTCACCCGACGAAGATTGTTGTTGTTCGGGATTGGCCTAGACCGACGACGGTTACTGAGGTCCATAGCTTTTGGGCTTAGCGGGTCATTACCGTCGATTTGTGGAGGGCTTTGCGAAGCTCTTTGCCCTTTTCCCCTGACCAGTTTGACAAGGAAGGGAATAAGGTTTGTTTGGACTGAACGGTGCCAGCTGAGCTTTAAGGAACTGAAGAGGAACTTGATTTGGGCACCACTTCTGGCATTGCCAGTGAGGGGCGATGGATTTATGATTTGCAGTGACGCCTCTCCCAGCGGTTTGGGATGTGTTTTGTTGCGGCATGGTAGGGTAATTGCTTATGCTTTACGGCAATGAAAGGATTATGAGAAGAATTATCCTACTCATGATTTGGAGCTTACGGCTGTGATGTTCGCGTTGAAGTTGTGGAGGCATTACCTCTACGGAGAGCACTGTGATATTTACACTGATCATAAGAGTTTGAGCATGTTGATCACGTGGCAGGCACCGCTAGTGGAGCAGTGAGGCGTCTACAGATTGAGATGGTATTCCCTGGGGTCTCTGCTAGACTCATGTCTATGATCTTGCAGCCCCACTCTGTTGGCCAGGATTAGGGAGACACAGAGTGAGGACCCCCACTCGACGAGGATCGGATCACAGCTTCAGGCAGATCATATAGGGGATTTTGCACAGGACAGCTCGAGAGTACTACGGTACAGAGACCAGAGTTGTGAGGGGCCCATTATACACCTTTTACCATTCGTTCTGGTAGTACTAGGATGTATAGGGACCCGAGGCTTGTATCACTTTTGGAGGGAGTCTACAGTCAGCCTTGGGGGGACCCAGCTCCGATGTGGCACAGCGTTCCACCCACAAACCGATGGACAGCCTGAGCACACCATACAGACCCTCGAGGACATGTTGAGAGCATGCGTCATGGATTTTGGAGGAGAGTGGTACCGGCACTTAGCAGTGGTTGAGGTTGCGTGCAACGGCAGCTATTAGGCGAGCATTCAGATGGCTCCGTTCGAGGCGCGGATGGACGTATGTGTCGGTCGCCCTTGTATTGGGGTGACGTGGGTGAGAGGAGGACTTTGGGACCGGAGTTACTGTTGGAGACAGAGGAGAAAGCCAGATTAGCTCGCCGACATTTTGTGATGGCCGAGAGCCGTCAGAGGAGCTACGCCGACACTCGGCGGCGAGACCTAGAGCTTCAGATTAGTGATCAAGTCTTTTGAAGGTCTTGCCTTCGGAAGAAGTCCGGAGATTTGGAGTTCGTGGGAAGTTTAGTCCCCGTTTTATCGGACACTTCGCATATGACCGGCTTCACCTCTTTGGGGATCGGCGAGGATCTTGGATATGAGGAGCGCCCGTTGCGAGTTCTTGCTCGTGAGGTGAAGGAACTGCGCAACCGGGCCATTCCGTATGTGAAGGTCTTGTGGAGCAATTACGATGAGCGTGAGGCTACTTGGGAGCTAGAGATGGTGATGAAAGGTACCTACCCCTTTTCTGTTCGAAGCTTCCGGTTGAGGTACGTCTGGTTGTTTTTCTTGTTTCGTGGACGAAACTCCTTTTAGTGGGGGAGGATGTAGTGGTCCGGAATTCCATGCAACTTTTCTGGTGAATCCATTGTGTAGAACACCTTTTGTTGGTGTGCCTGGCCCATAGTGCATCAAAGGGATGCCACAGATGGAACCTGTGAGGTATCTTTTACTGATTTGGCCTTCGGCTGCGTTTGCCAAATTTTAGAAATGGATTTGGGCCAAACAGAGGTTGGATTTGGATTCAGCGCGGAAAAACGCTTTAAAACGGCTATTTGCTTGTTAAATTTGGAGTCCGGATGACCAAAAACGGGCTTCCGGAAGTTTTCGGAAATTTTCGGTGCATGGGGGTGACCGTGGACCGGCCTGGATCCACGTGGCGGCCTATCATTGGCCGGCTCACGCAGCTCGGTCCACGGGAAGACGCGGCGGTGCATAGACCGCGGGCGGGGGACGCGTGGCATGCCCGGAGTGGCCGGCGCACGCGGCGCGGACCATTGAGTTGTGCGGGTTCGGTGGACCGGGTGCTTGGACACGTGTCGGCCTGGCATTGGCAGGCTCACGAGGGCGCGGTCCACGGAGTGCACGGGGGGGCGCCTCGGGGCGCGTGCGCGCAGAGGCGCCAGGCGGCGCTGTCGGCCGCACTCGAGTGCGGTGAGTGCGGTCCACGTGTCGGCCCGCCATTGGCGGGCCGTACCTACCGCCGTTGACCGTGAGGGACGCGTGGCGCGCGGCGGGAGCCTTGCACCGCTGTTTCCTATTGCAGGGACACGTGGCCGCACCAGGAAAATTCGGGCGCGTCGGATGGGAGCCGTCCGACCGGACTTTCGGGCGCAGTGCGCCCGAATCTTGCGCCCGAAAGTCCGGCCCGCACTGTTTTGGGCTGAGCCTATAAATAGGCTTCCCTGTTTCCTTTTTGGGCTTTTTGGACCCCTTTTCGCAGTGAGTTCTTCAGGAGGCTTTTCCCTCTCACAGTGCACTATCCATTGGAGGACTTGGAGGATTTTTGGAGGCACGCATCCCGAGGTTCGCAATTTTACGGCGCGGCGCGACGCTCGTTCTCCGGCAACCCGCTTCGCCCCTTCTCAGTGTTTGGGCTGCCCCGACTCACCCCGACCTCCTTTTCCGGCGATTCTTGCCCCGTTGGACTCTCGACAGGTAGGACTTCAACTCCGGTGTTTTGAGGTTCCTCGTTTTCCATGCTGACCTTGGAGTTTTCTGAGCACCCATTTGACCCATTTTCCTTCGCGGATTTTTGGACAGCGCTGCGATGAACTAGCCATATCTTTGCGCACAGGCAGCGGATCGAGGCGATTCAAAAGGAAAACTTCATCTACTTTTCGCAATGAATCTCCTGGATTTTTCTGAGGTTTTTCTGGATTTGTCTCGAAGGTGAAGATCTCCTTTCACTGTAGTTCTTTGACACAGAAATTTGGTACAGTTTGGTTTGGGGTGTTGCTCTTGCAGAATTTGTAACTCAGCGTAGAAAACTCGGAATTGAACGTGCAGGTACTCGTTTCGACGGGTTCGTCGCGAGGATCGTGTCGGTATTTATCTTTGATTTTTCCGGGCATATTTCATAGGTGAAAACAGACATATAGTGGACTGCTATAATTGGGACAGATTTTGGGTTGTATTGTGTGATTAATGTTGTTGGTTCTTTTGGGGAATGTTGTACAGTTTTGTGGAGGTTGTTTGGACCGAGCGTGGACATCACTTTTGGGACCAGGATTTAGCGCTCGAGGTGGGTGTTGTTGTAAACCTCCTACTTTTGATTTCCCACTAGGCATATTAGAGTGTTGCTTGATCATGTTGCTAGTTAGAATTGTGTAATGGACCTAGCATGCTTGTGTGAGATCACGGATTCATTATTACTACTTGCACGGTTAGAGAACTAAATGTTAGTAAGTTGTGTTTCCCTGCTTTAGAGGTGTAGTTTAAACACTTGGAATCATGCTAATCCAAATCATGTTGTATGTATAATGGAAGGTTTGGGCATGTGGTTAGAGTTCATATTTGGAAAGATTAATTGTTAGCGAGTTCCTCTCCTTGTAACAACATATTGGAAGTGATTGTATCTTGAAAAGCAAAGTGTTAGGGAAATTCTTTATTCTTGTGGAAGCACGTGGTTAGGGCTCGCATCTTGAGAAGCCTATTGTTAGTCGATCATGTATTAAGATTGTATCCTGGATCATGTATTATGCAACATGTACATTGGAGGTCCCATGCACTTAGTTTTGTAAAAGTTAGAATGCTTGTAATTGCTTTATCAAGTAAAGGACTTTGCATGCTTGTATGGTCATCTAGCTAGGCCACCTTTTTCTGCTACACTACATATTGGGACATGACTTAGGAGAAACCATGTTTAGTTGTTCTCCTTTCTATTCAGTTACATATTGCTCGAGTTAGAGCAGGGGTATGGGATAGTGTAGTCGAGGTCATCGAGTCGGGGTCAGATTAGACTCGATTATGGATCGTGGGGCATTGTGGTAACCGCGGACAGTAGGCGGTTAGCCAGTTGTTGATTACTTTATTAGATTGGACTTGAGGGATTGTTGCGGCGACCGCGGACATTGGGCGGTTGACCGGATACTTTACTTATGCATCAGATTGGGTATCAGATTAGTCTAGTGGATGGAGTTTCCCACTTATTGAGTGTTATTGCACCAGATTGGGGATTGGGGTTTCATTAGTGGATGGATTTTCCCACTTTGATCATAGTCATGATGAAAGTCCCGCTATACTGAGATACTGGTTACTGAGATACTTGTTACTGAGATACTATACTCGTGTGGGTCGCTCCCCTCGAGTGCCACTCCGGAGGTAGGCTTTTCGGACCCAGCCTTGTGTGCCGGTCTGATACTGATGTTGGGATGCGAGCCGTGCGGGCCGATCCCGCGGTTTCGAGCCTTGTGTGCAGATTCCGCTGAGCAGGCAATGCCAGTTGTACTGGTGGCACATGATTGGGTATTTGGACAGATACAGTTTTCTGATGCATTCATACAGTCATCTCTTTAGATACTGAATTTAGAGGCATAGTAGTGATAGTTTTCCTTATCAGTAGCCTTTATAGCTTACTACTGTTTTTCCCTTTTTGCCTCTAGTTGTCCTAGTGGGCCGTCAGGGTTTGAGGTTTTGCCCACTAGGGGAGACTGCTGTTTATATAGTAGTTCTCACCCCCCATTGTCCTTCTCTTCTTTTCTACCTTTGTTTTGCAGAGTCTTCTGCGGGAGTTGTAGGGCCGTCTCGGGCAGAGCGAGGCAAGCAGTTAGCGGATTAGGTAGTTCATCTACCCCGACTTCAAGCTTAGTCGTGTACCAGTTGTACCCTTTTCTGTTCTCAGACAGTTGTAGTTTATTTTGGGTCTGGCTCTTGCCAGCTGTTTGTACTTATTTCGTGAGCTGGGAGAGACACTTGTATATTTTGAGAGTTTTTATTATGCTTTTACTTTCCGGCTGTAGTCTGAGATGTAGTAGTTTTATTTTAGCTCTGTTTTATGCTCCTTTATTATATCTTTTATTTCTGAGCAGGTTACCAGCGCTTCGTGTACACGGGAAATTCTGTGTGCACGGCGGATCTGTGGACGGGCTCGGGTTCTGGTTTACACCCGGGGCGTGACACCACCTAATGGGAGATATCTGAATGTTTCTCCTTTGGTAAGGCTTATTTTTTTAATTGAGACAATTTTGCTACTTGACAGTTCCTTCGGCCGATTTATAAGCAAATAGCTGAGAACCAGAATGCAGAGATATTTTCTGCAAATGCCCTTCTTGTTATTCTTGGGACAAGTCTTCTTACAGCACGGGTATGTGTGATATTTCATCTTTTCCTCTCTGAATATTCTTCAAATATTTATCTGTCATACTCTTTCCCAAACAGGCTGGACTCTCAATGGCTTTAGGAGCATTTTTGGCTGGACTGCTATTAGCAGAGACAGAATTGGTGTCAACGGACTAGATTTGAGCAAAGAGGATCGTCTTGAAGCCAGCAGACTAGATTTCCAATTATTTTTTTTCTGTTCTTCTTTCGAAATACAATGGATGGTTGCATGCTTATTTTGGAGTGGTTACTTTTAATTTAGTAAACATTTTGACAACTTTATATGTAGACTTGAAAATGGTGTGTATGTGATGGTTGTATGTTTGATGACAATATTTTTGATAATTATTTTGACAAAATGGTGTGTATGTGAATGTATTTTTAATTGAATGTAATGTCTTCTCTATTGTATTTGTTGATATATGGTTTAATTGTAATATATGTGCTGTATTATTATACATTTATTAGCGACCAAAATACTGGTCGTTATTATTATATATTTTTCAAAACGTGTATTTTTTAGCGACCAAAATACTGGTCGTTATTATTATACCCTTTTTCTAAAGGTTTACTTTTAGCGACGATAATTTTAGTCGTTATTGTCATATTATTTTGTAATAATTTGATTATTAGCGACGAAAATATTGGTCGTTAAAGTTCCAAACTTCTAAATCATTAAGCTTATTAGCGACGACGAATAGGTCGCTATTGTTGCATTATATGGTCACTGATGAATACTGAGTAACGACCGGAGATTTCTCCGTCGTCAAAAACCAATAACGACCGGTTTTTGTATGGTCACTAATGAATACTGATTAACGACCGGCAATTTCTCCGTCGTTAAAAAGCAATAACGACCAGTTTTTATATGGTCACTAATGAATACTTATTAACGACCGGAGATTTCTCCGTCGTTAAAAAGCAATAACGACCGATTTTTATATGGTCACTAATGAATACTGATTAACGACCGGAGATTTCTCCGTCGTTAAAAAGCAATAATGACCGGTTTTTATAAACCGTCGTTAATTCTTTTAGTAAAGGAAGCAATAACGACGGGTGACGACGAGATTTTATTCCGTCGTTATTTGTTTTTAATGACGAAAAATGGAGCAATAACGACGACTTTTCCTTTCGTTAAAGAGCAACTTTGTTGTAGTGATTCTTTAAATTCTGGTGCTTTAGTTCAAGTTAACCCTCAGAAATTCTTATCTGACGGGCCCCAGCCCGGTAGTCCTGCTACCATAAGATAAGATTTCTAAGGTTGTCGATAACACCCGCAAGTGTTACCCCGTCCTACGGAAGAAACGTCCCGAACGGGTCTCTACCCGGGAGAAGGGCACTGCCTGCAACTCCAACATGGGCGGCGTTTCAATCCGTAGTTCCGCCCGTTTTATCTTTATATTTTTTTTCCTTTCTTTTCTTTTTCTTTCTCTTTTTACTTTAGTTTTTAGCCTCTTTGCCTTTGAACACTTGCTTTTCTTTCTTATTCCAGCTTATAGCTCCCATTTTGCCACTGGCAAATCTCTTTCTCATTCCTTTGATCATTTAGCTCTTTGCTTTCACTTTAAGCCTTTCGAAAGTACCTCGTCCGACGGGTCACTGCCCAGGGAGTCCTGCTCCACTTGACGAGTCTCAAATTCGAAGGCGCCATTTACATTCTCTTTATGCTTTTTAGCCACTTTTAGCTTGCTTTTTAAACTTTGCCTTTATACAACCATTTACCTCTTATCCTAGGTCTCGCCAATAGGATAACTAAGAGTCACTTGGACTCTTACCATTCTCTTTCTATTATTTAACTCAAATTGAAGTTAAAGTTGCTGTCCCTTTGCCTAGACACCCTATGACTTTCTAGGGTTATATCTGTTTAATTTTTTAACCCTGGGATCTTATTCCATTTTCCTGATTTCCTTACTGAATCCTAGAGTTAACTTAACTCTACTTTCCTGTTCCACTTTTAACTCAGAGTTATACTGACTCTAATTTCCTGTTCCACTATTATCTTAGAGTTATACTGACTCTAATTTCCTGTTTTCCCTTTCATGTCTCCACATTTGATCCACTTTTTCCATTTTCCTGATTCCTTACTGAATCCTAGAGTTAACTTAACTCTATTTTCCTGTTCCATTATTAACTTAGAGTTACATTGACTCTAATTTCCTGTTTTCCCTTTCATGTCTCCACATTTGATCCATTTTTCCTATTTTCCTGTCTGTGAGTTTAAACTCCTCTAGTTTACCTTAGGTTCCCTTTACCTAAGTTCCATGTCACACTCATTCTAGAGTTACCTTAGGTTCCCTTTACCTAAGTTCCATGTCACACTCATTCTAGAGTTCCTTAACTCTATGTTGATCACTAGTTCACCTTAGGTTTCCTTTACCTAAGTTTCATGTCACACTCATTCTAGAGTTCCTTGACTCTATGTTGATCACTCGTTCACCTTAGGTTTCCTTTACCTAAGTTCCATGTCATACCCGTCCTAGAGTTCCTTGACTCTATGTTGATCACTCTATCCAGTGTCCTTAGGTTATCTCCTAAGACAATGCCACACGTCCATGCTAGGATAACTCCTAAGTTGATGTCACTCGTCAAACCCCTATACTAGGTTTTCTCCTAGTCTTACTACCAACAAGTCCTGTTCCCTTATGTCACGTGATTCCTAGGGTTATACCCTAACATGATCACAATCATAAATAGCGAATCTTTTTCATGCATGCAATTATTTTTATTTTATTCATCAAATAGTAATTACTTCTACGCATGCATGTTCATCACATATCTTTGGCAACCAACAGTTGCACTTTTCCTCTGTGTCCATTTACACATGCACATCTATTCCTCTATCTCTGGCAACCAACAGTTACAGTTTTTCATCTGAATCCATCTACACAAGCAACCTTAATCATAATTACCTAACGCCTCTAAAAGGCTACTATCATGCTTCGAAATCGAAAAGCAGAGGAGAAAGGGGAGAGGTCACCCAATTTCGGCAGAATCCCCCACCTTGTAGTGTCCCCAACTACTTGTAGACACTTGCAATTGGTCTCCGCGTAATTCCACTTGTTTCCTCGAGCTTGCACGCAAAACGGTGCACATCCCTCGAATCCGCACGCAAAACGGTGCACGTCCTCCAAACCTGCACGCAAAACGATGCGCGTCACTAAAAACCCACACGTAAAATGGTGCGCGGCACTTCAGCCGGCACGCAAAATGATGCGCGACAACACGAACTGCACGCGAAATGGTGCACGTAGCTCAAATCGGCACGCAAAATGGTGCACGCCTCACTGTGGGATTGCACGCAAAACGGTGCACATTTTTCCAACCCTGTATGCAAAATAGTGCATAACATTAGCAATGGCACGCAAAACGGTGGCGACAACACGATCTGCACGCGAAACGGTGCTCGTACCTCCAATCGGCACGCAAAACGGTGCACGCCTCACTATAGGGTTGCACGCAAAACGGTACACATTTTTCTTGTCCTGCACACAAAACAATGCAAACATCAGAGTCTGCACGCAAAACGGTGCCCGTTAGTCCAACATGCACGCAAAACGAAGCACGTACCTCGTATTGGCACGCAAAATGGTGCACGCTTTACTATAGGGTTGCACGCATAACGGTGCACACATTTTTAATCCTGCACATAAAATGATGCAAAATATTAAAGTTTGCACGTAAAACTGTGCACAACAACTCAACCTGCACGCAAAACGGAGCACGTACCTCGTATTGGCACGCAAAACGGTGCACGTTCTTTTGTCAACGTTGCACGCAAAACGGTGCACGTTTTCCGAGTTTGCGTCCAAACTGCGCACATTCACCGAATCCGCACGCAAAACGGCGCACATCACCCACGAGCTTGCACGCAAAATGAGGCGCGCCCAAAACGCCCGCGACACTCACGCAACAAAACGGCACAGAAAAATTGGGTCCCTAACACGCACGTGGGCATGGGGTCAAATCCAAAATCGAAAAGGAAATCTCAAAACTGTGCCAAAAATACCACAAAAACGACACACGGGACCTACCTCCACAACGCCGTGAGGTCCATCGCGTCCATTAGCCTCTTTGGAGCACCTTGCGCGCTCCACGGAGTCCATGGCGCGTTCGTGCACCCTCGAAAACCCCGCCGCGGAACCGCCCGCTCCCCTCCTGGTACGCTCGGGTGAAGCCAAAAAGGAGAAAAGGAGGAAAATGGGGCCATTCGGGCCTATATAGGTCGAAACCCGACTTTTGGGCGCAACTTTTCGGGCACCCGAAAACTTCCGGGCAGCTACAGTAACTGGCCCACCAAGGTCCACGGGTCGACGCCATGCCATCTAGGCGCCACATCACCACCGCTCGACCAACCAAAGGACGACACGTGTCCCGGGACCCGTGCACCGCGACCACGGAACCGCGGCGGCCAATCGGCGGCCGCCACGTGGACCGCACCCAAGCCCGCGGTAGGTGGGTCGCATCGCGTCAGCGCGTCGCGTCGCGCTGACCGACCAATGGGAGGCCGACACGTGGCCTCCCTAGCTGACATCGCGCCAGCGCCTGCGCGGATTCCCGATGCGCCCCCGCTCCCTCGATCGCGGCGACCAATGTGGAGGCGCCACGTGGCGTTCCCCACCTACCACGCCTCATTCCGCGCGCCACAACGCGCCGCGCGCGCTGCCGTGCCTCGGGATTCGCGCCCGTGCCTCTGAATCCGTACCAAAATCCTCGGGATCCGTGCCAACTGCCTCGGGATCCATGCCAACTCGGGATTCGGGCGCTGCAACAGTAACTTTCGGGCGCAACTTTTCTGGACCGGGCTGCTACAGTAACCGGTTCGCTACAGTGCAAAGACCCGGTTCGCTCCAACCCGAATAACCGGCTTGCTACAGTACTTTCCAGGTGCCCGGAACTCATTTTCGGGCGCCTGAAACTTGGGCCCAAGCCCAGTTTCGCCCGTTTTCGTCCGTTCTCGCCCGTTTTCGCTCAAATTTGCCGGGCAGCCACAGTTTAACTTAATTTACCACATTGCACTTAAATTTTTTAGTTTGGACCACCTCTGGGTCACCAAAAGTCCCACTATATTAAATTTTGCTGGCAGAGCCCGTACTCACTATCCGGGTGTCCGATCAACGCGAAACTTTTACTGTGGCCTTAAAACACATTTACGGAGCTCCCGTAATTTTCTCGGAATTTTCCGAAACTGTGAATTTTCCACTTACAATCTGGGCCCACTTTCTCACATAAGATTCTAAATCTCTCATTTTAACCCCGATTTGGGCCCAACTCATTTCCAGGTCATCCCTTACTTCTCTAAACTCAATAAAATAGTATTTCATACCATTTTTATTTACATTTGTTTATATACCAAAATTTGGTATGTTACACCCGCGGGTGACCATTTTTCTAGGTGTGGATACAGCGGTCGAGACGGACGATAGGGGCAAGAGCCCAGCAGCATAGAGACTTAGAGGGTCTAGAAGATGTACCCTTTTATATTTCTTGAGTGAACTTTGTATGGTGAGGAAAAGATGTAAAAATTTTTAATACTATTTAGTAGCAAGTTGTGAGATGTAAAATGTAATAAAGTTATATTATGGTTCACTCTTGTATGCTTTCATATCTGCTTAAACTATTTGTTTATTGAATGAAAGTTTTAAATTAGTAATGATTTTACTCTGATATTATATCTCATCATACACATTGTTTTGATTAGAGATGGTTGTGACCGTTCCTTTCGGGTAGCGTGAGGTCGTGCCCGATTGGCGGGTCTGCTGGCGTGCCCGAACTGTACAAATTGGCGGTCTTGGGGCGTGACAGATAGAGAGTGGTATCAGAGCCTAGGAATAGTCCTAGGTGGTTAGCAAACCTTAGGGAGACCCTAGGGAATAGCACGAGAGAGTGTGTGGATTATTGGGCGAGAGTACTTGATTGGTTATTGTTGTTCCCAAAAAGGATGTTGGGACTGATCAAGGGTAGTGTGTTTTCATTCTTCGGACAATTGCGTTGGCGGCCGATGACGTAATGTAGGAGATGAAAGGGAGTGCCCTCTTATACTTTCACATGATTGGGTCGACGAGCCTTTTTATTGGTATTTAGTTTACGCGTTGCTCAAATGTCTAAATTTGGGCTAATCGTTTCGTGTGGTGTGGTTATCAGCGAGGACACCACGAAAGGAGGCGCGCTTGTTTCGACTCGAGCCACGAGAGGGCTCTGGGTCAAACAAGGTACACGAGCTGCGATAGCGGGTGGCTGCACTTGTTGGTGTGGTCCAGCAACAGACCGATGCTTCTTACCGTCAAGCGGAAACTTCCCGTCGGCAGGAAGGCGGATTTCGACGCATAGATGAAGCGTCAAGGTGACGGTCGGAGCAAATTGATAGGCTCCAGTGGCTGATAGCACAGCAAGCTAAGGCTGTATAAGTGACACATGAGCGTACGGCGTTGCCGCATGTAGGGACGACAGTAGAGAGAGTGGCAGTGGCCGCCGAGCTTTTGTCGGCGCGCCCTGCACCTTCAGCAAGAGGTGTTATAAGCGGGTGTCGGCTAGTTTGCTGGCAAAGTATGACTAGAAAGGTCCAGTGAGAGACCGACTCACGAAACGCGGGTGATCGCTATGTTGCGAGAGCCAAGTCGCTATGTCCTAAGGGTTAGGGCAAGAAAGACTTACGGGCCAGGAGCCGGGAATTCGCCCCTGATGACGGTAGTAACCGTGTGGCGTGTTGATTGTGGCTGAGTTGCCGCATAGTAGTGTTGGTGAGGCCTAGAGTAGGCATCAAGATGCGAGGATCTCTCGAAAGAGCGGGAGTTTTATGGCGCCGGTCTGATGGATCGGTGTAACGGCAAGAGTTGCCACCGTAGGATTCGCGTGTTAATCACCGGAGTTGGTGAACAGTTATTGTGGTGCCTCAACCCAGTTGGGAGAGGTGTACAAGAGCCGTAGGTGTGCTGAAGCAAATCGCTTAACACCGAATTTTGCGAGTTAGCGTGGGGGCGTAGGACGCCCAACCGTTAGGTGCTCATGGAGCACAAGTACCGTTTAGCCAGAGAGAGCTGGTTAGGTGGCATATTAGCTTTTGCTAAGAGTGGCCAGAGTCGATAGAGAGTTCAGGTCGTAGATTGACGACTAGCGAGTGGGTTTTTGCTCAGTGAGCGTAGTAGTCGCATGGCGACGATTAGCGGGTTCGCTTGGGGACGATCCGTGCCTGGACCATTTGTGTGGACTTTGGGCCTGTAGCCCAGTGGGCAGGCGCAGTCGGCTGTGAGAGTGTGGTGACCCGGATCTCTGCAGGGCTTCTACAGTGTGACCAGCAGCTTCTGGAGGCCTATGTGGCGTGTCGGCGGTGTTTCTGCACCAATTTGGACACAAGTGTTGGATTTCGGGTGTTAAATGGATCATGTAAGTGATCGGAGGACCCCGTTGGATGTTTAGAAGTAATTTCGCGCGAAGCGGATATTAAAAATGGACTCAGCGCGAAGTTTGGACCAAGAAACACCTTTCCGGATGCCTCAGACAAATTTTGGGAATGGATTTTGGCAAATCGGACAGCGGTTTTGGATTCAGCGCGCGAAAACGGTGAAAACGGACTATTTACTTGTATTTTTCGGAGTCCGGACGCGAAAACATTTTTTTCGGGGTGTGGTGGCACTGTTCCGGCGGCCGGAGTTGCGCCGGCGGTGGTGGCAGGCGGCGGAGCACGGCGGCGGGCTGAGGCGCGGCCGTTCGGTCCACCGCGGAGGGCGTGCACCCGGGCGCGGGACTCGTGGCGGCCCGGGAGTGGCGGGCGCACGTGCGCGCGGTTCATGGAGCGCCGCACGGTGCATGGTGGACCGGGGGCGAACACGTGGCAGCGGGTTACTGGTTCGGTGCATCGGGCTTACGTGCACCGGGCGCGGCGAGCGGAAGCGCTGACACGTGGCGCCTCCCCATTGGCCGGGTTACTGTGCAGGGCAGGTGGGGGCAGGTGGCCGTACGCGCGGGGCAGGTGCGCGTCGTGCGCGGTGTACGGGTTGTCGGTGCCACGTGCCGCGCCGCCATTGGCGGGCGCACGTGCACCGGGCGCGCGGGGCACGGGTAGGCCACGTGGCGGGCCGTGGTGATTTCGGGCCCGCACAGTAACGGGCCGGGCCCAGTACTGTAGCAGCCCGATTATTTCGGGCGCCCGAATCAGGGGACACAGTGGGAATTTCTGCAATTGTTGGTTTTTGGCTATAAATACCTCCCTTTGGCCTGCGGTTTGAGGCTTTTCCCGAGCTCCCCTCTCTTTGCAACCTTAAGCAAAGTTGTTCATCTTCCTGTGGAGCATCTCGTGGAGAAGTTTGGGAATTTTGGTGGCACGCACTTCGAGGTATGGGTCTTTTCGGCGCAGTGCGACTTTCCTTCACCGGTGATCCCCTTCGTCGCGTTTCGGTACGCAGGCTCCCATGGCTTACTCAAACCATTGTTTTTGGCGATTTTTGCGGCAGCGCGTTCATGAGAGGTAAGGCTTTGTTTTTTATGTTGATCACTTCTCCGCATTTTGAGTTTTTGGCATAGTTCCCGAGGCATCTCTGAGCCACTATTTTTCTGTGGTGATTTTGGACAGCATGAGCTTGTTGGATTTATTTCTCAGCCTACGGACATCGGAATGAGGTGTTTATGGTGTCGATTGATATCTAATCTTCGAGAGGAATGCACCCATATTTTTATTGGATTTTTTGGAGGTCGTTTAAAGGGTGAGAATTAAGCTTCTTTACTGCTATTTTTCCAGCAGGACTGTGTTCTTGAGGGAATGGTTTCCAACATTGTCCGAATTGTTTCTTGGCCTACAGTTATCAGAACAGAGCATTTAAATAGTCGATTTGGGGGCTACTCGTCGCGAGGATCGCAACCATAATTTTTTTGGAATTTTTGGAGGTCTGTATATAGGTGAAAAGGCTCCTTCTCTCTGCTGGTGGGTACAAAACAGCATATGCTGTTTTGAGAGTTTTGGTTGTGATGTAATTGATTCTCTGCTTCGATGTTGTTTGTTGGAACAGTGGTTTGTGCGACTGTTTACCGAGGGAGCGGATCCGGCAGATTTTGGATTTCGTGTGGCAGCGTACTTCACCGACTTCGGCTTTGCCTGCGGAATGCGTTTCAGGTGGGTGCTTTGTTCCGAGAACCGGTGGACGGTTCTCTAATTCTATATGTTGGAATTGCATGCAGGTGTAGGGTACAATACCTGGGATTGATCGGTAAGCTTAACAATGTTGATTTTATGGGAATTGCAAGTTTAATTATTCATATTATGATAAAGGTATTAATCGAATATTCATGTTGATGATTAGTGGAAGCTTACCTAAGGCAAGGTTACCCTATATGATTAATTATCATGCCATGTTAGCACATAACCTTTTATGAGGCTGGTTTATGCAATGGGATAGGATTATGTAGTTATGTGCACGTTCTACTCTGAGGAGCGATTATGGATCGAGGATTATGGACAGGTATAGTCATTGATAATTTTGGCATGAGGTTTATTTTCCTTATTCTTCTTTGAGGACAAATGCATGCTTGTATGGACATATAGCTAGGCCATCTTTTACTGCTACACTACATATTGGAACTTGACTTAGGAGAAACCATGCTATTCTTTTCTCCTTCTTGTTAGTCAGGCGGTCTGTGTTGCTCGGGTGCGAGCAGGGGTCTGGGGTAGTGTAGCAGGGACATTGGTGTCAGGGACGAGTTGTGTTGGATTGCGGCTGGCAGGGTTTTGGCGGTGACCGCGGACTCGGGGCGGTTGACCGGAGGTCGGTTATAGGACTTGATTATAGATGGTAGGGTATTGCGGCAACCGCGGATATTGGGCGGTCGACCGGATATTTACTTATGCATCAGATTGGGTATCAGGTTTCTCTAGTGGACGGAGTTTCCCACTTTTGAGTACTATTGCCTCTGTATGAGGACCGGGGTTTTCTTCAGGGGATGGATTTTCCCACTTTGATCAGAGTCTTGATCCAGTCCTGCTCTTTTACGATACTTATGTTACTGGTTACTGAGGTACTTTACTCGTGTGGGTCGCTCCCCTCGAGTGCCACTCCGGAGTGTGCGTCAGACAGACTTTGAGTCCTTGAGACTCCTTTGCTTCGGTGTTATGCATAGGCTGGCATACCCATTGCGGCCGGCAGGCGTCAGACAGACTTTGAGTCCTTGAGACTCCTTTGCTTCGGTGTTATGCATAGACTGGCATACCCGTTGTGGCAGGCGGAGCAGGCAGTGCCAGTTGTACAGGTCCATCAATTGGGTGTCAGACGGATACTTTTACTTTGCACTCGTGCCTGGGGGACGAGTGAAGGCTGGCAGTTGTGTTTAGACCAGTACTAGTGTTGTTGGGAACCGTTCGGGGTTTGACGGTGGTCCCGTGGTCGTTGTGAGTTCTTTGAGCATTGTTGTGAGAGGTTGAGCATCTTGAGTCTATCCGTTCTGATAGAGAGGGCATGGATTTTGACTATAGCCTGCATGAGCCACTACTCGATAGCGAGTTAGTCCGTTTGGACGCCCTACGGAATTCCTACCCATCAGCGGGAGGTGGTTGTAGGTGGGCGCAGGTTTGACTGGACCCGATGTGGCAGTCAGCTCGATTGGGTCGATTGAGCACCTCGTGTGCGAGTGTTGCATATCTTTATCAGAGTTTCCCCATTTGAGCTTTTAGATAGAGGCATGGTAGCTGTAGAGTGTCTCCAGCTTCTTCTTTCAGTTTTATTGCATTGGTCATCTTTTTGCCTCTTGTGGACTTGGTGGGCAGATCATCGGAACTGGTGGCGGACACCCACTGAGAACTCCTTTTTGGTGTAGTTCTAACACCCGTTGGGGGTTTCCCCCCTTTTTGTCCCTTCTCTCCTTTGTTTGTAGAGTCTTAGCGGGTGTTGCTGATTCTGTGGTTGCTGTTCGAGGCGAGGGAGTTGTGAGGTAGATCCCTACCTATCTTTGGAGAGTAGCGGTACCCCTTTCAAAGGAGATCTTCAGTACAGTCGGTAGATTAGTGTTTTTATTTTTTTCTCTTTGAGAGACTGATGTATTATGAGGATCTGACTTGTACTGAGAGTCTGTACACTGATGTATCATTTATTTATTCAGGATTACCTCCCTGTTGAGTCCAGAGTTTTGTATTTGAGGTTATAGTATGATTATCATTTTTGGGAGATGGACTGTGTACCTTTATTTCCAGTTGTACAGATCATTGGTTTTGATTTTACAGCAGTTTTATCTTTTAGCTCTGATATCTGTTTAGCTGTAGCACTTTTCTTGCAGGTAGGACGCTTCGCCTATGCGGGTTTGGCATAGGTGGCGGGTCTGTTGGCGAGCCCGGGTCGCAGTTTCGACCCCGGGGCGTGACAGAGAGACAGCGGCCCGAGACCTAAGGGCGGGGCATGATAGAGATCTGGTCGGGGCGGTAGTCCCGAGCGATGACCCGGGAACGTGGAATGCCACGTGTGAGCCTTGAGGCTGTTAGTACACTGATAGTGTAGACGTGACTAGGCCATAGGGCTAGTGATGATCGAGGTACGATAGCTCCTAGTGGGAGTGTTGGTGCGGTAATCCTAAGTGAGGATCTACCGTATGACGATAGGGTCCGTTCGTGTAAATGAGAGTTATTGCACGATGTCAGGTTAGAGGTTTGGCTATAGGCCTATATTGGACCATGGTCTGTGGACCTGTTAGTAGTCCGAAATAAACGGGTTAGCTAAGAACTCGCGGATTGGCCTTTGCCCTCCACATCAGGTAACGGAGCGGCAGGGAAAATGCGGTAATGTAATAGGGTGTAGATGTAGCCTCGTTATGAAAAAATGATGGCGGAATTAATAATGGAATTTCGCAAGTAAAGACTGGGTCATTCGTGACAATTGAGGGAGCAAGGGCTCGACGGTGTCTTTCACCTACTTAGTGAAAGTGGCCAGACACAAGGTCTGAAATTTCCCTGAGTGGAGATAGGGATTCACGAATGAGAGTGTTCGTGTAGTTTTGGTGAGCCGGCGATGTGATGCCCAATGATGGTGTCACGCCCCGGGTCGAATCTGCGACCGGGCCCGCCAACAGATCCGCCGCCCATACGAAAACCCCGTATAGACAAGCGTCTAACCTGCAAAAAGAATGAGACTATAGCTATACTGATATCAGAGCTGGAAAGTACACTACTGAAATAAAATAATACAACCCAAGTCCTCACAAAAGTACAAAGTCTCTCAACTGTAAAAGAAAACGTACAAGTGAACCTCACTACAAAGGTCTCTCAAAAATGTAACTCTCAAAATAGTAAGGGGGTACAACTACTCTCTGGAACGACAACTGGTAGGGATCTATCTCGTGACTCCCTTATCCTCGATCAGCCGGATCAGCAACAGGAGTAACAGGAACAAGAGTAGAAGGCCCTGGGGAAAAATAACACCGCGACGGGTGTGATAACTACATCCCACAGTAGTTCTCAGTGGGTGCCGCCAACAAGCCCGACGGTCTGCCCACTAAGTCGACTAAGAGGCATAAGTAACAAATGCAGTACTGAAAGGAAAGAGCTGGAAAAATAAACTCTACAGCTACTATGCCTCTATCTAAATGCTCAAAAAGTGGAACAGATGGAAACATGATGCATCTACTAATACTGAAGTATAGTCGCCCAATCTACACTGACTGCCACAAGGGTCCAGTCAAACCTGCGCCCACCTACTGTCGCACATCCACAAAAGGGACGGGTCTACCGTAGGGTGTCCGTGACTGCAAAGCTGGCCCAGTCAGAGGGACTGCGTCGACAAGTCACGATAGCAAGTAACAGGCCCAACTCTGGAGTGGCACTCGAGGGGCGCGACCCCACCGAGGAAAGTATCCGCGCATCTCTGTCGGCTCAAACGGCTCATGCAGGCTATAGTCCGAATCCTGATCAACAAGAACGACAGTAACTGACATCTCATCTACTAACTACACTGACTGGAAATACTCACAGCCAGGACACCGTCAACCCAACGGCTCCCACATAGAACCCAACCATAGATAACACAGAAAGGACCGACACCATAGGGTTCGAAAACCCCAATAAGTCGGCGCCTAGAACCCCAATCAAACAAGAACAGACTCCAGGCTCCGCCCATCAAGGTTCCCGACCTCCTTACAGTTCGGGAACGCGAAAACCTTGGTACAACATGCGGAAACACCACCAGGGTCCGAAAGTTCCGGGAGACCAACACCTACAACCCTATCAAACAAGAACAGGTTTCTAGGCACAGCCCCCTTAGCTTTCGTCCCGAAGAGGAACGCCCCTAGAACCCAGATCACCCAAACTCTCTCGGGTGAGGAAGTTGTAATAAAAAGATGACAGTTGTTACTGAAAACTATTTTAATCTGAGAAACCCAAATTAATATAGTTTAGTTCTTTCAAGAAAATCTGTTAAAATAAGTCTTATTTTCCAAACTCCGAAGGGCTATTACCTTCCACCCAAATCAAACAAGAACAGGCTCCGGTGGCCCCTCGAAATTTGGAAGAAAACCATTAGTTATAGAAATCATGTGGTGTCTAAAATCTGTCTGGGTCCTAGGTCCTACTAACACCGATATGCAACTGCCACTAACACAGTGGCGACAAGTAAAACAAGGAAACAAGACATCTCGGGACTTGCCATTTTACCCAAACGGCTCCCACCACAAGATAAACGACCAAGTACAACTACCAGACTCCACTCTGCTCTCAGGCACGAGTGTAACATGAATCCCACACTAAAAGAATCCCGACCACTCGGCCCACTACCCGGGCGAGTATAACACTATGTCCAGGAATATCTATACTCACATTCTAGCATGCTATCAATTAAACTCACAATCATGCATAATCCTACTATAATAGAATTAATGTCCAGTCCATCAATCTTGAAGACAAGGTCACCCACCTGTAGCGTGCGTTAAACCAAGATCCAAATAAGCTGAAACTGCACGGGGATAAATCCTCAGATTCCCACGATTCCAACGGCCTAAAAACAACCCAAAAACTCCTCCTGGGTACAAAGATATAGCCCAAACATCACAAACAATACAAAATTCCATGTGTACAGTTTTGCTGAAATTTCTGTCCAAAAGAAGCATTATTATCACCTTGTGTGTTAAATTCCAAAATTCCAATAAAAATACGATGGAGATCCTCGCGAAGCGTAGATGTCGATAGAGTCCTTAATCGTCGAATTCCGATTACGGTTGTGAAGATAAAAATCCGACAAGGGGCTGCTGTCCAAAAACTCCACCAGCAAAACAGGGCTTAGATATACCTCGTAAACTGTGCCAAAAGTGCGAAACAAGGTGCAGAGATCAACATGGAAAATGAAGCCTTACCTCTTAGGATCGCGCTGCCGCAGAAATCTCTCAAAAATTCCTCCTGGTTAGAGCACAGGAATTTTCCGACTGAACTCCGACGATAACGGGCCTCCGATGAAAAAACGTCGCTCTGCGCTACGATGCCGAAGTCGTCGACGCCGCGGCCTCCAAAAATTCCGAGCCTCTGCCAGAAGATGCGCAACACGAGAATCTCCAACTTTGCTAAAGGGTCCAAGGGCAAGAGAGTTTGGGAAAAGGGTGAAAAAGCCCAAGCAAGAGGGCTATTTATAGGCCCACAAAGGAAAAGAAGTCAAATGGGCTTTTGGGCCCCAAAATCGGGCGCCCGAATTTCGGGCGGCTACAGTAACGGGCCGGCCCGTTACTGTGCGCGCCCGAAATCACAAGAATGCGCCACGTGTCCCCCGCGGTCAACGCTCCACACACCTCGCGCACAGTGGGCGGTGTGAGCCCGCCACTGAGATGGTGCCACGTGTCCCCACGTGGTTCACGCAGCGCACGCGGCCGGTCCAGGCGCAGGTCTTCCGAAAACTGTCCACCAATCAGGAGCCGCCACGTGTCAAAGCCACCGCCGCCTCCTTTGACGCCGTCCAGCCAATCAGGGGATGCCACGTGGCAAACCCCGTTCTAGGTGCTCCCGGTGCACGCTTTGCCTGTGGACCCCGCCGCCTGCGCACCTGCCCGCGCCTGCCCCGCGCCCTTCTCCGCCCGTGCGCCGCCCTACTTCGCCGTCGCCGCCGCCTGCCGCCTGCCGCCGGTCGCCGGAACAGTAATTCCGGCCGCCGGAGTTACTGTTCCGGTGAACAGTAACTTTGGCGCCGAAAAATAAGTGAATACACCATTTTGATCGTTTTCCGCGCGCTGAGTCCAAATCCGCCGTCTGTTTCTCCAATTCTCATCCGAAATTTTGCCGAAAGCCCCCGGAAAAGCCCACTTGATCCGATTTTCCGCGCCGGTCCATTTCTGGGGTCCGATTTCGATACAATAGGCTCCAATATACCGTGTAAGCTTCCTATAATCACTGTTAATGCTACAACAGTCTCTGTGGAAGTCCGATCATCACATCCTTCCCCACTAAAAAAGTTTCGTCCTCGAAACGAGACCAAACTAAACAACTCCAGTCTTGCCTCGAACAAATAAGGTAGGTGTCCATCAACTCCGGCTCCAACTCCCTAGTCACTACTACCCACTCTCCGCCAAGCGAGTCCAAAAGCTAAAAAAACCTCAGAACTCCAAAGAGACGGTGCAAGGAGGAACAACCAACTCCACTCGTCCACAACCAACAAGAAGGTAAAGGCCCCACCAGCAGGAAAGTCGCCAACCCCAACTCTCTATTTAGAAACAGCTGAATTAGTGAAAAGTCCGAAAATTCCGAAAGGACCAGTGCCTTCGCCCCAATCAAACACGAACAGGTTCGGGCACCGTCTCCATTTCTGGAGCAGTCTTTCGAAGTTTTCGTCCTGTTCGTAAATTTCAGTACAAGCAAGGAAAAGTGATAGAAGTGTCGAAGTCATTCCTGCTGTGGTTACAAAAAACGAAGCTACGATCTAATCGTGTCCCCTAAGGACACACCCTCTAGTCCTAATCGTCACCTACGCTTGAAACGTAGCACCTACCCAGAATCACTGAAGCCACTGCTACAGGAGAATACCCGGGGACCTATGAAAATGAACTCCTGTTGTCCTACTCGTGGAAGGTCACCGGTCTCATTCCACAATCAGTCGTTGCACGATACCGCCCAGCTGGTCCATCCCGTGTGCTCAATCTGAGTCGTGGAGCTGTACACACCTGCCGGTGTAATTCCAAGTCTCAATAGTCCTGATCATGCCCCCAGTCCACCTCTGCTTGTAGGACCTATGAGAATCCAATCGCTAATGCATGTAACAAAGATTCCTAGCTCTTATCCATGCCAAGATGCAAATGTCCTACTAACATATGCAGAAGGAGCAGCAGTACCGAAATGCTCAACTCGGCTGACAGGAAATCATACCTGCGGTAATGAGATCTGCTGCCGGGTGCCTTCCACCAGGGCTGCATAAACCCGTCCACGGGTGCTGAAGGTCGTCGTCCTGTCTGTCCCGACGTCGTACCCCACTCCGTCTGATGTGTACCGGAGGGGCTTCCCTTTCCTGAATAGGCAGGGGAGGTGCTGTAGCAAGGGGTCGCACTGATAGAATGGCTCGGGGACAAGCTGCTCGAAAATGTCCCAACTCTCCACAAAGAAAACACCGTCCCCTGTCTCTGATCACACTGCGACGGTAGATGAGGAGCCCGCCACAGATGACACATTGTTCCTGTCGCTGCTGCCGAAATCGCCGCTGCGCCGGGGGTACTGATGATGAACTGTTGTCGCTGCTGATGCTGCGGGTGCCCCCACCTGATCTCTGGCGCCTCGAAACTCGCGCGACCCTCAAGGTGGGAGTCGTGGAGGTCTCGGAGGTGCCTGCCGACTTGTCTGTCTTCATCTCCGTGCTGGGCGCTTCGCCCCTGAAATCACTGCGAGAGCTGGAGCCACCTCATCCATCACCGCCTCTCCCACTCACGTAAAGTGCCTGCTCCATAGATGCATCCAACGTCTGCAATCTACGCGAACGGACGAACTGATAAATCTCCCGGCGCAAGCCCCGCTCAAACATATAAATCCGATGCGCCTCGTCCTGACCGCGGTGTGGTACACAGGCTAACAACTGGTTGAAGTCCGCGATGTACTCATGCACGGGCCGATCTCTTTGTCGGAGATTCTTCAGCTGTGTTCCTCCAGCCTCTGCCTGACGCTCTCTGGGAAAAGGCTCCAAGAAGTAGACTGCGAAACTCCGCCCAAGTAAGAAGCTGACTCCCAGGTGGACCACAGGTCTAACACGACGCCACCAGGCCTCGGCGTTGTGCTCCAAGAAGTTTTGTCGCCAATAGGACCTGAAATCGCTCCTCTCGATAAACAGGCTCTCGAATGTCGCTCCATCACCGTGATCCACGACTCCGCCTCCTCCAACGCTCCGAACTCTGCCCCGAGAAACGGGGTGGGTCAAACTGACGAAACCTTATCAACAATCAAACCACCTCACGCCGCTCTGCAGGGGTCAACTGTCCTGCCGTTCCAGACGGCTGTCTGCTAGTCACCCGGTGCAACATGGCTGCCGGTGCCGCTGTACAACAGATGTGCCACAGCTGGGGAAGAAGGTGTAGGGAAACTCTCAGGGGGTTGCTGTGACAGGGTTCCCCTCTTTCGAACAAGCGCATCATCCGTCCCATGGTCTCCTCCTGCGTCGAACAGCCTCCGACAACTGGGTCATCTGAGCCCGAAGCTCCTGCACCTCACTCTGCTGACCCTGTGCTGACTCCTCCTGCTCAGGCTCATCGAGGAGGAAGGCTGAGAACGCGTCTGCATCCTGCGTCGGGGAGGCATCGTACACACCTGCAGCAACATTCAAACATCAGGACAGAACCAAAACAACACTCGACCCAATCTAGAGAGAAGTCTAGGCATGTCACCCATTCCACAGCATTATGTTGTCTGCAGCCAACATAATCACTTAGGAGAATAAACATGCCAATCACTCATCCCTCCCCTTGGGAGAGTATAAAACTCAATCAGGACTCTCGCTAAAGTCACGGGCTCTCACGTAGTCATCCTAATGTCACCCACAAGCCTAGGGTTTCTAAGTCCCAATGACCTACAACTAGGATCTGATACCACTCTAATCTGTCACGCCCCGGGGTCGAATCTGCGACCCGGGCGCGCCAACAGATCCGCCGCCCTACGGAAAACCCCGTATAGACGAAGCGTCTAACCTGCAAAAAGAATGAGACTATAGCTATACTGATATCAGAGCTGGAAAGTACAGTACTGAAATAAAATAATACAACCCAAGTCCTCACAAAAGTACAAAGTCTCTCAAAATGTAACTCTCAAAATAGTAAGGGGGTACAACTACTCTCTGGACGACAACTGGTAGGGATCTATCTCGTGACTCCCTTACCTCGATCAGCCGGATCAGCAACAGGAGTAACAGGAACAAGAGTAGAAGGCCCTGGGGAAAAATACACCCGCGACGGGTGTGAGAACTACATCCCACAGTAGTTCTCAGTGGGTGCCGCCAACAAGACCGACGGTCTGCCCACTAAGTCTACTAGAGGCATAAAGTAACAAATGCAGTACTGAAAGGAAAGAGCTGGAAAAATAAACTCTACAGCTACTATGCCTCTATCTAAATGCTCAAAAAGTGGAACAAGATGAAACATGATGCATCTACTAATACTGAAGTATATCGCCCAATCTACACTGACTGCCACAAAGGTCCAGTCAAACCTGCGCCCACCTACTTGCCGCACATCCACAAAAGGACGGGTCTACCGTAGGGTGTCCGTGACTGCCAAAGCTGGCCCAGCCAGAGGGACTGCGTCGACAAGTCGCGATAGCAAGTAACAGGCCCAACTCCGGAGTGGCACTCGAGGGGCGCGACCCCACCGAGGAAAGTATCCGCGCATCTCTGTCGAGCTCAAACGGCTCATGCAGGCTATAGTCCGAATCCATGATCAACAAGACGACAGTAACTGACATCTCATCTCTACTCACTGACTGGAAATACTCACAGCCAGGACCACCGTCAACCCAACGGCTCCCACATAGAACCCAAACTCATAGATAACACAGAAAGGACCCGACACCATAAGGGTTCGAAAAACCCCGATAAGTCGGCGCCTAGAAACCCCAATCAACAAGAACAGACTCCAGGCTCCGCCCATCAAGGTTCCCGACCTCCTACACTTCGGGAACGCGAAACCGTGTACAACATGCGGAAGACACAACAGGGTCCGAAGTTCCGGGAGACCAACACCTACAAACCCTATCAAACATAAACAGGTTCTAGGCACAGCCCCCGTAGCTTTCGGTCCCGATAGGACGGCCCCTAGAACCCAATCATCACCCAACCCTCTCGGGTGAGAAGTTGTAATAAAAAGATGACATTGTTATGAATAACTATTTTAATCTGAGAACCCCCAAATTAATATATTTTAGTTCTTTCAAGAAAATCTGTTTAAATAAGTCTTATTTTCTCAAACTCCGAACAGGCTCATTCCTTCACACCAAATCAAACAAGAACCGGCTCGGCGGCCCTCGAAATTTGGAAGAAAACATTGTTTTTATAGAATCATGTGTGTCTATGAATCTTCTATGGGTCCTAGGTCCTACTAACATCCGATATGCAACTGCCACTAACACAGTGGCGACAAGTAAAACAAGGAAACAGACAATCTCGGGACTTGTTGTGCCGTTTTACCACACCCCAAACGGCTCCCACCACAGCATAAACGACCAAGTACAACTACCGACTCCACTCTGCTCTCAGCACGAGTGTAACATGATCCCCACACTAAAAAGAATCCGACCACTCGGCCCACTCCCCCGGGCCGAGTATAACACACTGTGTCCAGTAATATCTATACTCACTTCTAGCATGCTATCCAATTTAAACTCACATAATGATAATCTCCTACTATAAAGCATAATTCCAGTCCATCAATCTTAAGACAAGGTC
>JAQNDB010000146.1:0-70576 GCA_029204045.2 Tillandsia leiboldiana | reverse complement strand
AGCAAATTGATAGGCTCCAGTGGCTGATAGCACAGCAAGCTAAGCTGTATAAGTGACACATAGCGTACGGCGTTGCCGCATGTAGGGACCAGTAGAGAGAGTGGCAGTGGCCGCCGAGCTTTGTCGGCGCGCCCTGCACCTTCAGCAAGAGGTGTTATAAGCGGGTGTCGGCTAGTTTGCTGGCAAAGTATGACTAGAAAGGTCCAGTGAGAGACCGACTCACGAAACGCGGGTGATCGCTATGTTGCGAGAGCCAAGTCGCTATGTCCTAAGGGTTAGGGCAAGAAGACTTACGGGCCAGGAGCCGGGAATTCGCCCCTGATGACGGTAGTAACCGTGTGGCGTGTTGATTGTGGCTGAGTTGCCGCATAGTAGTTGGTGAGGCCTAGAGTAGGCATCAAGATGCGAGGATCTCTCGAAAGAGCGGGAGTTTTATGGCGCCGGTCTGATGGATCGGTGTAACGGCAAGAGTTGCCACCGTAGGATTCGCGTGTTAATCACCGGAGTTGGTGAACAGTTATTGTGGTGCCTCAACCCAGTTGGGAGAGGTGTACAAGAGCCGTAGGTGTGCTGAAGCAAATCGCTTAACACCGAATTTTTGCGAGTTAGCGTGGGGGCGTAGGACGCCCAACCTTAGGTGCTCATGGAGCACAAGTACCGGTTTAGCCCGAGAGAGCTGGTTAGGTGGCAATTAGCTTTGCTAAGAGTGGCCAGAGTCGATAGAGAGGTTCAGGTCGTAGATTGACGACTAGCGAGTGGTTTTTGCTCAGTGACGTAGTAGTGCATGGCGACGATTAGCGGTTCGCTTGGGACGATCCGTGCCTGGACCATTTGTGTGGACTTTGGGCCTGTAGCCCAGTGGCAGGCGCAGTCGGCTGTGGAGAGTGTGGTGACCCGGATCTTGCAGGGCTTCTACAGTGTGACCAGCAGCTTCTGGAGGCCTATGTGGCGTGTCGGCGGTGTTTCTGCACAATTTGGACACAAGTGTTGGATTTCGGGTGTTAAATGGATCATGTAAGTGATCGGAGGACCCGTTGGATTTTAGAAGTAATTTCGCGCGAAGCGGATATTAAAATGGACTCACAGCGCGAGTTTGGACCAAAAACACCTTTCCGGATGCCTCAGACAATTTTGGGAATGGATTTTGGCAAATCGGACAGCGGTTTTGGATTCAGCGCTGCGAAAACGGTGAAAACCGGACTATTTACTTGTATTTTTCGGAGTCCGGACGCGAAAACATTTTTTTCGGGGTGTGTGGCACTGTTCCGGCGGCCGGAGTTGCGCCGGCGGTGGTGGCAGGCGGCGGAGCACGGCGGCGGGCTGAGGCGCGGCCGTTCGTCCACCGCGGAGGGCGTGCACCCGGGGCGCGGGACTCGTGGCGGCCCGGGAGTGGCGGGCGCACGTGCGCGCGGTTCATGGAGCGCCGCACGGTGCATGGTGGACCGGGGCGAACCACGTGGCAGCGGGTTACTGGTTCGGGTGCATCGGGCTTACGTGCACCGGGCGCGGCGAGCGGAAGCGCTGACACGTGGCGCCTCCCCATTGGCCGGGTTACTGTGCAGGGCAGGTGGGGCAGGTGGCCGTACGCGCGGGGCAGGTGCGCGTCGTGCGCGGTGTACGGGTTGTCGGTGCCACGTGCCGCGCCGCCATTGGCGGGCGCACGTGCACCGGGCGCGCGGGGCACGGGTAGGCCACGTGGCGGGCCGTGGTGATTTCGGGCCCGCACAGTAACGGGCCGGGCCCAGTACTGTAGCAGCCCGATTATTTCGGGCGCCCGAATCAGGGACACAGTGGGAATTTCTGCAATTGTTGGTTTTTTGGCTATAAATACCTCCCTTTGGCCTGCGGTTTGAGGCTTTTCCCGAGCTCCCCTCTCTTTGCAACCTTAAGCAAAGTTGTTCATCTTCCTGTGGAGCATCTCGTGGAGAAGTTTGGGAATTTTGGTGGCACGCACTTCGAGGTATGGGTCTTTTCGGCGCAGTGCGACTTTCCTTCACCGGTGATCCCCTTCGTCGCGTTTCGGTACGCAGGCTCCCATGGCTTACTCAAACCATTGTTTTTGGCGATTTTTGCGGCAGCGCGTTCATGAGAGGTAAGGCTTTGTTTTTTATGTTGATCACTTCTCCGCATTTTGAGTTTTTGGCATAGTTCCCGAGGCATCTCTGAGCCACTATTTTTCTGTGGTGATTTTGGACAGCATGAGCTTGTTGGATTTATTTCTCAGCCTACGGACATCGGAATGAGGTGTTTATGGTGTCGATTGATATCTAATCTTCGAGAGGAATGCACCCATATTTTTATTGGATTTTTTGGAGGTCGTTTAAAGGGTGAGAATTAAGCTTCTTTACTGCTATTTTTCCAGCAGGACTGTGTTCTTGAGGGAATGGTTTCCAACATTGTCCGAATTGTTTCTTGGCCTACAGTTATCAGAACAGAGCATTTAAATAGTCGATTTGGGGCTACTCGTCGCGAGGATCGCAACCATAATTTTTTTGGAATTTTTGGAGGTCTGTATATAGGTGAAAAGGCTCCTTCTCTCTGCTGGTGGGTACAAAACAGCATATGCTGTTTTGAGAGTTTTGGTTGTGATGTAATTGATTCTCTGCTTCGATGTTGTTTGTTGGAACAGTGGTTTGTGCGACTGTTTACCGAGGGAGCGGATCCGGCAGATTTTGGATTTCGTGTGGCAGCGTACTTCACCGACTTCGGCTTTGCCTGCGGAATGCGTTTCAGGTGGGTGCTTTGTTCCGAGAACCGGTGGACGGTTCTCTAATTCTATATGTTGGAATTGCATGCAGGTGTAGGGTACAATACCTGGGATTGATCGGTAAGCTTAACAATGTTGATTTTATGGGAATTGCAAGTTAATTATTCATATTATGATAAAGGTATTAATCGAATATTCATGTTGATGATTAGTGGAAGCTTACCTAAGGCAAGGTTACCCTATATGATTAATTATCATGCCATGTTAGCACATAACCTTTTATGAGGCTGGTTTATGCAATGGGATAGGATTATGTAGTTATGTGCACGTTCTACTCTGAGGAGCGATTATGGATCGAGGATTATGGACAGGTATAGTCATTGATAATTTTGGCATGAGGTTTATTTTCCTTATTCTTCTTTGAGGACAAATGCATGCTTGTATGGACATATAGCTAGGCCATCTTTTACTGCTACACTACATATTGGAACTTGACTTAGGAGGAAACCATGCTATTCTTTTCTCCTTCTTGTTAGTCAGGCGGTCTGTGTTGCTCGGGTGCGAGCAGGGGTCTGGGGTAGTGTAGCAGGGACATTGGTGTCAGGACGAGTTGTGTTGGATTGCGGCTGGCAGGGTTTTTGGCGGTGACCGCGGACTCGGGGCGGTTGACCGGAGGTCGGTTATAGGACTTGATTATAGATGGTAGGGTATATGCGGCAACCGCGGATATTGGGCGGTCGACCGGATATTTACTTATGCATCAGATTGGGTATCAGGTTTCTCTAGTGGACGGAGTTTCCCACTTTTGAGTACTATTGCCTCTGTATGAGGACCGGGGTTTTCTTCAGGGGATGGATTTTCCCACTTTGATCAGAGTCTTGATCCAGTCCTGCTCTTTTACGATACTTATGTTACTGGTTACTGAGGTACTTTACTCGTGTGGGTCGCTCCCCTCGAGTGCCACTCCGGAGTGTGCGTCAGACAGACTTTGAGTCCTTGAGACTCCTTTGCTTCGGTGTTATGCATAGGCTGGCATACCCATTGCGGCCGGCAGGCGTCAGACAGACTTTGAGTCCTTGAGACTCCTTTGCTTCGGTGTTATGCATAGACTGGCATACCCGTTGTGGCAGGCGGAGCAGGCAGTGCCAGTTGTACAGGTCCATCAATTGGGTGTCAGACGGATACTTTTACTTTTGCACTCGTGCCTGGGGGACGAGTGAAGGCTGGCAGTTGTGTTTAGACCAGTACTAGTGTTGTTGGGAACCGTTCGGGGTTTGACGGTGGTCCCGTGGTCGTTGTGAGTTCTTTGAGCATTGTGTGAGAGGTTGAGCATCTTGAGTCTATCCGTTCTGATAGAGAGGGCATGGATTTTGACTATAGCCTGCATGAGCCACTACTCGATAGCGAGTTAGTCCGTTTGGACGCCCTACGTAATTCCTACCCATCAGCGGGAGGTGGTTGTAGGTGGGCGCAGGTTTGACTGGACCCGATGTGGCAGTCAGCTCGATTGGGTCGATTGAGCACCTCGTGTGCGAGTGTTGCATATCTTTATCAGAGTTTCCCCATTTGAGCTTTTAGATAGAGGCATGGTAGCTGTAGAGTGTCTCCAGCTTCTTCTTTCAGTTTTATTGCATTGGTCATCTTTTGCCTCTTGTGGACTTGGTGGGCAGATCATCGGAACTGGTGGCGACACCCACTGAGAACTCCTTTTTGGTGTAGTTCTAACACCCGTTGGGGGTTTCCCCCCTTTTTGTCCCTTCTCTCCTTTGTTTTGTAGAGTCTTAGCGGGTGTTGCTGATTCTGTGGTTGCTGTTCGAGGCGAGGGAGTTGTGAGGTAGATCCCTACCTATCTTTGGAGAGTAGCGGTACCCCTTTCAAAGGAGATCTTCAGTACAGTCGGTAGATTAGTGTTTTTATTTTTTTCTCTTTGAGAGACTGATGTATTATGAGGATCTGACTTGTACTGAGAGTCTGTACACTGATGTATCATTTATTTATTCAGGATTACCTCCCTGTTGAGTCCAGAGTTTTGTATTTGAGGTTATAGTATGATTATCATTTTTGGGAGATGGACTGTGTACCTTTATTTCCAGTTGTACAGATCATTGGTTTTGATTTTACAGCAGTTTTATCTTTTAGCTCTGATATCTGTTTAGCTGTAGCACTTTTCTTGCAGGTAGGACGCTTCGCCTATGCGGGTTTGGCATAGGTGGCGGGTCTGTTGGCGAGCCCGGGTCGCAGTTTCGACCCCGGGGCGTGACAGAGAGACAGCGGCCCGAGACCTAAGGGCGGGGCATGATAGAGATCTGGTCGGGGCGGTAGTCCGAGCGATGACCCGGGAACGTGGAATGCCACGTGTGAGCCTTGAGGCTGTTAGTACACTGATAGTGTAGACGTGACTAGGCCATAGGGCTAGTGATGATCGAGGTACGATAGCTCCTAGTGGGAGTGTTGGTGCGGTAATCCTAAGTGAGGATCTACCGTATGACGATAGGGTCCGTTCGTGTAAATGAGAGTTATTGCACGATGTCAGGTTAGAGGTTTGGCTATAGGCCTATATTGGACCATGGTCTGTGGACCTGTTAGTAGTCCGAAATAAACGGGTTAGCTAAGAACTCGCGGATTGGCCTTTGCCCTCCACATCAGGTAACGGAGCGGCAGGGAAAATGCGGTAAATGTAATAGGGTGTAGATGTAGCCTCGTTATGAAAAAATGATGGCGGAATTAATAAGGAATTTCGCAAGTAAAGACTGGGTCATTCGTGACAATTGAGGGAGCAAGTGCTCGACGGTGTCTTTCACCTACTTAGTGAAAGTGGCCAGACACAAGGTCTGAAATTTCCCTGAGTGGAGATAGGGATTCACGAATGAGATGTTCGTGTAGTTTTGGTGAGCCGGCGATGTGATGCCCAATGATGGTGTCACGCCCCGGGGTCGAATCTGCGACCCGGGCCCGCCAACAGATCCGCCGCCCATACGGAAAACCCCGTATAGACGAAGCGTCTAACCTGCAAAAAGAATGAGACTATAGCTATACTGATATCAGAGCTGGAAAGTACACTACTGAAATAAAATAATACAACCCAAGTCCTCACAAAAGTACAAAGTCTCTCAACTGTAAAAGAAAACGTACAAGTGAACCTCACTACAAAGGTCTCTCAAAATGTAACTCTCAAAATAGTAAGGGGGTACAACTACTCTCTGGACGACAACTGGTAGGGATCTATCTCGTGACTCCCTTACCTCGATCAGCCGGATCAGCAACAGGAGTAACAGGAACAAGAGTAGAAGGCCCTGGGGAAAAATACACCGCGACGGGTGTGAGAACTACATCCCACAGTAGTTCTCAGTGGGTGCCGCCAACAAGCCCGACGGTCTGCCCACTAAGTCTACTAGAGGCATAAAGTAACAAATGCAGTACTGAAAGGAAAGAGCTGGAAAAATAAACTCTACAGCTACTATGCCTCTATCTAAATGCTCAAAAAGTGGAACAGATGGAAACATGATGCATCTACTAATACTGAAGTATAGTCGCCCAATCTACACTGACTGCCACAAAGGGTCCAGTCAAACCTGCGCCCACCTACTGTCGCACATCCACAAAAGGACGGGTCTACCGTAGGGTGTCCGTGACTGCCAAAGCTGGCCCAGTCAGAGGGACTGCGTCGACAAGTCACGATAGCAAGTAACAGGCCCAACTCTGGAGTGGCACTCGAGGGGCGCGACCCCACCGAGGAAAGTATCCGCGCATCTCTGTCGAGCTCAAACGGCTCATGCAGGCTATAGTCCGAATCCATGATCAACAAGAACGACAGTAACTGACATCTCATCTCTAACTCACTGACTGGAAATACTCACAGCCAGGACCACCGTCAACCCAACGGCTCCCACATAGAACCCAAACTCATAGATAACACAGAAAGGACCGACACCATAAGGGTTCGAAAACCCCAATAAGTCGGCGCCTAGAACCCCAATCAAACAAGAACAGACTCCAGGCTCCGCCCATCAAGGTTCCCGACCTCCTTACAGTTCGGGAACGCGAAAACCTTGGTACAACATGCGGAAGACACCAACCAGGGTCCGAAAGTTCCGGGAGACCAACACCTACAACCCTATCAAACAAGAACAGGTTCTAGGCACAGCCCCCTTAGCTTTCGTCCCGAAGAGGAACGGCCCCTAGAACCCAGATCACCCAAACTCTCTCGGGTGAGGAAGTTGTAATAAAAAGATGACAGTTGTTACTGAAAACTATTTTAATCTGAGAAACCCAAATTAATATATTTTAGTTCTTTCAAGAAAATCTGTTAAAATAAGTCTTATTTTCCAAACTCCGAAGGGCTATTACCTTCACCCAAATCAAACAAGAACAGGCTCCGGTGGCCCCTCGAAATTTGGAAGAAAACATTAGTTTATAGAAATCATGTGTGTCTAAAATCTGTCTGGGTCCTAGGTCCTACTAACACCGATATGCAACTGCCACTAACACAGTGGCGACAAGTAAAACAAGGAAACAAGACATCTCGGGACTGCCATTTACCCAAACGGCTCCCACCACAGATAAACGACCAAGTACAACTACTAGACTCCACTCTGCTCTCAGGCACGAGTGTAACATGAATCCCACACTAAAAAGAATCCCGACCACTCGGCCCACTACCCGGGCGAGTATAACACTATGTCCAGGAATATCTATACTCACATTCTAGCATGCTATCCAATTAAACTCACAATCATGCATAATCCTACTATAATAGAATTAATGTCCAGTCCATCAATCTTGAAGACAAGGTCACCCACCTGTAGCGTGCGTTAAACCAAGATCCAAATAAGCTGAAACTGCACGGGGATAAATCCTCAGATTCCCACGATTCCAACGGGCCTAAAAACACCCAAAAACTCCTCCTGGGTACAAAGATATAGCCCAAACATCACAAACAATACAAAATTCCATGTGTACAGTTTTGCTGAAATTTCTGTCCAAAAGAAGCATTATTATCACCTTTGTGTTAAATTCCAAAAATTCCAATAAAAATACGATGGAGATCCTCGCGAAGCGTAGATGTCGATAGAGTCCTTAATCGTCGAATTCCGATTACCGGTTGTGAAGATAAAAATCCGACAAGGGGCTGCTGTCCAAAAACTCCACCAGCAAAACAGGGGCTTAGATATACCTCGTAAACTGTGCCAAAAGTGCGAAACAAGGTGCAGAGATCAACATGGAAAATGAAGCCTTACCTCTTAGGATCGCGCTGCCGCAGAAATCTCTCAAAAATTCCTCCTGGTTAGAGCACAGGAATTTTCCGACTGAACTCCGACGATAACGGGCCTCCGATGAAAAAACGTCGCTCTGCGCTACGATGCCGAAGTCGTCGACGCCGCGGCCTCCAAAAATTCCGAGCCTCTGCCAGAAGATGCGCAACACGAGAATCTCCAACTTTGCTAAAGGGTCCAAGGGCAAGAGAGTTTGGGAAAAGGGTGAAAAAGCCCAAGCAAGAGGGCTATTTATAGGCCCACAAAGGAAAAGAAGTCAAATGGGCTTTTGGGCCCCAAAATCGGGCGCCCGAATATTTCGGGCGGCTACAGTAACGGGCCGGCCCGTTACTGTGCGCGCCCGAAATCACAAGAATGCGCCACGTGTCCCCCGCGGTCAACGCTCCACACACCTCGCGCACGTGGGCGGTGTGAGCCCGCCACTGAGATGGTGCCACGTGTCCCCACGTGGTTCACGCAGCGCACGCGGCCGGTCCAGGCGCCAGGTCTTCCGAAAACTGTCCACCAATCAGGAGCCGCCACGTGTCAAAGCCACCGCCGCCTCCTTTGACGCCGTCCAGCCAATCAGGGGATGCCACGTGGCAAACCCCGTTCTAGGTGCTCCCGGTGCACGCTTTGCCTGTGGACCCCGCCGCCTGCGCACCTGCCCGCGCCTGCCCGCGGCCCTTCTCCGCCCGTGCGCCGCCCTACTTCGCCGTGCGCCGCCGCCTGCCGCCTGCCGCCGGTCGCCGGAACAGTAATTCCGGCCGGCCGGAGTTACTGTTCCGGTGAACAGTAACTTTGGCGCCGAAAAATAAGTGAATACACCATTTTGATCGTTTTCGCGCGCTGAGTCCAAATCCGCCGTCTGTTTCTCCAAATTCTCATCCGAAATTTTGCCGAAAGCCCCCGGAAAAGCCCACTTGATCCGATTTTCGCGCCGGGTCCATTTCTGGGGTCCGATTTCGATACAATAGGCTCCAATATACCGTGTAAGCTTCCTATAATCACTGTTAATGCTACAACAGTCTCTGTGGAAGTCCGGATCATCACATCCTTCCCCACTAAAAAAAGTTTCGTCCTCGAAACGAGACCAAACTAAACAACTCCAGTCTATGCCTCGAACAAATAAGGGTAGGTGTCCATCAACTCCGGCTCCAACTCCCTAGTCACTACCCACTCTCCGCCAAGCGAGTCCAAAAGCTGAAAAAACCTCAGGAACTCCAAAAGACGGTGGACAAGGAGGAACAACCAACTCCACTCGTCCACAACCAACAAGAAAGGTAAAGGCCCCACCAGCAGGAAAGTCGCCAACCCCAACTCTCTATTTAGAAAACAGCTGAAATTAGTGAAAAGTCCGAAAATTCCGAAAGGACCAGTGCCTTCGCCCCAATCAAACACGAACAGGTTCGGGCACCGTCTCCATTTCTGGAGCAGTCTTTCGAAGTTTTCGTCCTGTTCGTAAATTTCAGTACAAGGCAAGGAAAAGTGAGAGAAGTGTCGAAGTCATTCCTGCTGTGGTTACAAAAACGAAAGCTACGATCTAATCGTGTCCCCTAAGGACACAACCTCTAGTCCTAATCGTCACCTACGCTTGAAACGTAGCACCTAACCCAGAATCACTGAAGCCACTGCTACAGGAAGAATACCCGGGTGACCTATGAAAATGAACTCCTGTTGTCCTACTCGTGGGAAGGTCACCGTTCTCATTCCACAATCAGTCGTTGCACGATACCGCACCAGCTGGTCCATCCCGTGTGCTCAATCTGAGTCGTGGAGCTGTCACACCTGCCGGTGTAATTCCAAGTCTCAATAGTCCTGATCATGCCCCACAGTCCACCTCTGCTTGTAGGACACTATGAAGAATCCAATCGCTAATGCATGTAACAAAGATTCCTAGCTCTTATCCATGCCAAGATGCAAATGTCCTACTAACATATGCAGAAGGATGCAGCAGTACCGAAATGCTCAACTCGGCTGACAGGAAATCATACCTGCGGTAATGAGATCTGCTGCCGGGGTGCCTTCCACCAGGGCTGCATAAACCCGTCCACGGGGTGCTGAAGGTCGTCGTCCTGTCTGTCCCGACGTCGTACCCCACTCCGTCTGATGGTGTACCGGAGGGGCTTCCGCTTCCTGAATAGGCAGGGGAGGTGCTGTAGCAAGGGGTCGCACTGATAGAATGGCTCGGGGACAAGCTGCTCGAAAATGTCCCAACTCTCCACAAAGAAAACACCGTCCCTGTCTCTGATCACACTGCGACGGTAGATGAGGCCCGCCACAGATGACACATTGTTCCTGTCGCTGCTGCCGAAATCGCCGCTGCCGGGGGTACTGATGATGAAACTGTTGTCGCTGCTGATGCTGCGGGTGCCCACCTGATCTCTGGCGCCTCTGAAACTCGCGACCCTCAAGGTGAGGTCGTGGAGGTCTCGGAGGTGCCTGCCGACTTGTCTGTCCTTCATCATCCGGTGCTGGGCGCTTCGCCCCTGAAATCACTGCGAGAGCTGGAGCCACCTCATCCATCACCGCCTCTCCGCACTCAACGTAAAGTGCCTGCTCCATAGATGCATCCAACGTCTGCAATCTACGCGAACGGACGAACTGATAAATCTCCCGGCGCAAGCCCCGCTCAAACATATAAATCCGATGCGCCTCGTCCCTGACCGCGTGTGGTACACAGGCTAACAACTGGTTGAAGTCCGCGATGTACTCATGCACGGGCCGATCTCCTTGTCGGAGATTCTTCAGCTGTTCCTCCAGCCTCTGCCTGACGCTCTCTGGGAAAAAGGCTCCAAGAAGTAGACTGCGAAACTCCGCCCAAGTAAGAAGCTGACTCCCAGGTGGACCAACAGGTCTAACACGACGCCACCAGGCCTCGGCGTTGTGCTCCAAGAAGTTTGTCGCCAATAGGACCTGAAATCGCTCCTCGATAAACAGGCTCTCGAAATGTCGCTCCATCACCGTGATCCACGACTCCGCCTCCTACGGCTCCGAACTCTGCCCCGAGAAACGAGGTGGGTCAAACTGACGAAACCTTATCAACAAATCAACCACCTCACGCCGCTCTGCAGGGGTCAACTGTCCTGCCGTTCCAGACGGCTGTCTGCTAGTCACCGGTGCAACAGGGGCTGCCGGTGCCGCTGGTACAACAGGATGTGCCACAGCTGGGGAAGAAGGTGTAGGGAAACTCTCAGGGGGTGCTGTGACAGGGTTCGCCCTCTGTTCGAACAAGCGCATCATCCGGTCCATGGTCTCCTCCTGACGTCGAACAGCCTCCGACAACTGGGTCATCTGAGCCCGAAGCTCCTGCACCTCACTCTGCTGACCCTGTGCTGACTCCTCCTGCTCAGGCTCATCGGAGGAGGAAGGCTGAGAACGCGTCTGCATCCTGCGTCGGGGAGGCATCGTACACACCTGCAGCAACATTCAAACATCAGGACAGAACCAAAACAACACTCGACCCAATCTAGAGAAAGTCTAGGGCATGTCACCCATTCCACAGCATTATGTTGTCTGCAGCCAACATAATCACTTAGGAGAATAAACATGCCAATCACTCATCCCATCCCTTGGGAGAGGTATAAAACTCAATCAGGACTCTCGCTAAAAGTCACGGCTCTCACGTAGTCATCCTAATGTCCAACCACAAGCCTAGGGTTTCTAAGTCCACAATGACCTACAACCTAGGATCTGATACCACTCTAATCTGTCACGCCCCGGGGTCGAATCTGCGACCCGGGCGCGCCAACAGATCCGCCGCCCATACGGAAAACCCCGTATAGACGAAGCGTCTAACCTGCAAAAAGAATGAGACTATAGCTATACTGATATCAGAGCTGGAAAGTACAGTACTGAAATAAAATAATACAACCCAAGTCCTCACAAAAGTACAAAGTCTCTCAAAATGTAACTCTCAAAATAGTAAGGGGGTACAACTACTCTCTGGACGACAACTGGTAGGGATCTATCTCGTGACTCCCTTACCTCGATCAGCCGGATCAGCAACAGGAGTAACAGGAACAAGAGTAGAAGGCCCTGGGGAAAAATACACCGCGACGGGTGTGAGAACTACATCCCACAGTAGTTCTCAGTGGGTGCCGCCAACAAGCCCGACGGTCTGCCCACTAAGTCTACTAGAGGCATAAAGTAACAAATGAAGTACTGAAAGGAAAGAGCTGGAAAAATAAACTCTACAGCTACTATGCCTCTATCTAAATGCTCAAAAAGTGGAACAGATGGAAACATGATGCATCTACTAATACTGAAGTATAGTCGCCCAATCTACACTGACTGCCACAAAGGGTCCAGTCAAACCTGCGCCCACCTACTGCCGCACATCCACAAAAGGACGGGTCTACCGTAGGGTGTCCGTGACTGCCAAAGCTGGCCCAGCCAGAGGGACTGCGTCGACAAGTCGCGATAGCAAGTAACAGGCCCAACTCCGGAGTGGCACTCGAGGGGCGCGACCCCACCGAGGAAAGTATCCGCGCATCTCTGTCGAGCTCAAACGGCTCATGCAGGCTATAGTCCGAATCCATGATCAACAAGAACGACAGTAACTGACATCTCATCTCTAACTCACTGACTGGAAATACTCACAGCCAGGACCACCGTCAACCCAACGGCTCCCACATAGAACCCAAACTCATAGATAACACAGAAAGGACCGACACCATAAGGGTTCGAAAACCCCGATAAGTCGGCGCCTAGAACCCCAATCAAACAAGAACAGACTCCAGGCTCCGCCCATCAAGGTTCCCGACCTCCTTACACTTCGGGAACGCGAAAACCTTGGTACAACATGCGGAAGACACCAACCAGGGTCCGAAAGTTCCGGGAGACCAACACCTACAACCCTATCAAACAAGAACAGGTTCTAGGAACAGCCCCCTTAGCTTTCGTCCCGAAGAGGAACGGCCCCTAGAACCCAAATCACCCAAACTCTCTCGGGTGAGGAAGTTGTAACAAAAAGATGACAGTTGTTACTGAAAACTATTTTAATCTGAGAAACCCAAATTAATATATTTTAGTTCTTTCAAGAAAATCTGTTTAAATAAGTCTTATTTTCCAAACTCCGAAGGGCTATTACCTTCACCCAAATCAAACAAGAACAGGCTCCGGTGGCCCCTCGAAATTTGGAAGAAAACATTAGTTTATAGAAATCATGTGTGTCTAAAATCTGTCTGGGTCCTAGGTCCTACTAACACCGATATGCAACTGCCACTAACACAGTGGCGACAAGTAAAACAAGGAAACAAGACATCTCGGGACTGCCGTTTACCCAAACGGCTCCCACCACAGATAAACGACCAAGTACAACTACCAGACTCCACTCTGCTCTCAGGCACGAGTGTAACATGAATCCCACACTAAAAAGAATCCCGACCACTCGGCCCACTACCCGGGCGAGTATAACACTGTGTCCAGGAATATCTATACTCACATTCTAGCATGCTATCCAATTAAACTCACAATAATGCATAATCCTACTATAAAAGAATTAATGTCCAGTCCATCAATCTTGAAGACAAGGTCACCCACCTGTAGCGTGCGTTAAACCAAGATCCAAATAAGCTGAAACTGCACGGGGATAAATCCTCAGATTCCCACGATTCCAACGGGCCTAAAAACACCCAAAAACTCCTCCTGGGTACAAAGATACCAAACATCACAAACAATACAAAATTTCATGTGTACAGTTTTGCTGAAATTTCTGTCCAAAAGAAGCATTATTATCACCTTTGTGGTAAATTCCAAAAATTCCAATAAAAATACGATGGCGATCCTCGCGAAGCGTAGATGTCGATAGAGTCCTTAATCGTCGAATTCTGATGACCGTTTGTGAAGATAAAAATCCGACAAGGGGCTGCTGTCCAAAAACTCCACCAGCAAAACAGGGGCTTAGATATACCTCGTAAACTATGCCAAAAGTGCGAAACGAGGTGAAGCGATCAACATGGAAAATGAAGCCTTACCTCTTAGGATCGCGCTGCTGCAGAAATCGCTCAAAAATTCCTCCTGGTCAAAGCACAGGAATTTTCCGACTGAACTCCGACGATAACGGGCCTCCGATGAAAAAACGTCGCTCTGCGCTACGATGCCGAAGTCGTCGAAGCCGCGGCCTCCAAAAATTCTGAGCCTCTGCCAGAAGATGCGCAACACGAGAATCTCGAACTTTGCTAAAGGGTCCAAGGGCAAGAGAGTTCGGGAAAAGGGTGAAAAAGCCCGAGCAAGAGGGCCTATTTATAGGCCCACAAAGGAAAAGAAGTCAAATGGGCTTTTGGGCCCCAAAATCGGGCGCCCGAATATTTCGGGCGGCTATAGTAACGGGCCGGCCCGTTACTGTGCGCGCCCGAAATCACAAGAATGCGCCACGTGTCCCCCGCGGTCAACGCTCCGCACACCTCGCGCACGTGGGCGGCGTGAGCCCGCCACTGAGATGGTGCCACGTGTCCCCACGTGGTTCACGCGGCGTACGCGGCCGGTCCACGCGTCGGGTCTTCCGAAAACTGTCCACCAATCAGGAGCCGCCACGTGTCAAAGCCACCGCCGCCTCCTTTGACGCCGTCCAGCCAATCAGGGGATGCCACGTGTCAAACCACGTTCTCGGTGCTCCCGGTGCACGCTTTGCCTGTAGACCCCGCCGCCTGCGCACCTGGCCGCGCCTGCCCGCGGCCCTTCTCCGCCCCTGCGCCGCCCTGTTCCGCCGTGCGCCGCCGCCTGCCGCCTGCCGCCGGTCGCCGGAACAGTAATTCCGGCCGGCCGGAGTTACTGTTCCGGTGAACAGTAACTTTGGCGCCGAAAAATAAGTGAATACACCATTTTGATCATTTTCGCGCGCTGAGTCCAAATTCACCGTCTGTTTCTCCAAATTCTCATCCAAAATTTTGCCGAAAGCCCCCGGAAAAGCCCACTTGATCCGATTTTCGCGCCGGGTCCATTTCTGGGGTCCGATTTCGATACAATAGGCTCCAATATACCATGTAAGCTTCCTATAATCACTGTTAATGCTACAACAGTCTCTGTGGAAGTCCGGATCATCACATCCTTCCCCACTAAAAAAAGTTTCGTCCTCGAAACGAGACCAAACTAAACAACTCCAGTCTATGCCTCGAACAAATAAGGGTAGGTGTCCATCAACTCCGGCTCCAACTCCCTAGTCACTACCCACTCTCCGCCAAGCGAGTCCAAAAGCTGAAAAAACCTCAGGAACTCCAAAAGACAGTGGACAAGGAGGAACAACCAACTCCACTCGTCCACAACCAACAAGAAAGGTAAAGGCCCCACCAGCAGGAAAGTCGCCAACCCCAACTCTCTATTTAGAAAACAGCTGAAATTAGCGAAAAGTCCGAAAATTCCGAAAGGACCAGTGCCTTCGCCCCAATCAAACAAGAACAGGTTCGGGCACCGTCTCCATTTCTGGAGCAGTCTCTCGAAGTTTTCGTCCTGTTCGTAAATTTCAGTACAAGGCAAGGAAAAGTGAGAGAAGTGTCGAAGTCATTCCTGCTGTGGTTACAAAAACGAAAGCTACGATCTAATCGTGTCCCCTAAGGACACAACCTCTAGTCCTAATCGTCACCTACGCTTGAAACGTAGCACCTAACCCAGAATCACTGAAGCCACTGCTACAGGAAGAATACCCGGGTGACCTATGAAAATGAACTCCTGTTGTCCTACTCGTGGGAAGGTCACCGTTCTCATTCCACAATCAGTCGTTGCACGATACCGCACCAGCTGGTCCATCCCGTGTGCTCAATCTGAGTCGTGGAGCTGTCACACCTGCCGGTGTAATTCCAAGTCTCAATTGTCCTGATCATGCCCCACAGTCCTCCTCTGCTTGTAGGACACTGTGAAGAATCCAATCGCTAATACATGTAACAAAGATTCCTAGCCCTTATCCATGCCAAGATGCAAATGTCCTACTAACATATGCAGAAGGATGCAGCAGTACCGAAATGCTCAACTCGGCTGACAGGAAATCATACCTGCGGTAATGCGATCTGCTGCCGGGGTGCCTTCCACCAGGGCTGCATAAACCCGTCCACTGGGTGCTGAAGGTCGTCGTCCCGTCTGTCCCGACGTCGTACCCCACTCCGTCTGACGGTGTACCGGAGGGGCTTCCGCTTCCTGAATAGGCAGGGGAGGTGCTGTAGCAAGGGGTCGCACTGATAGAATGGCTCGGTGTAGTACCCGCTGGTTTAAAATACTGTGGTTCTGTTCTTGGGTCTACTTTTGGGTTTTCTTTGCTTCGCGTTTCGTTACAGGGGTCCGGAGGGTGAACTAATAATTCTTTGTTTCCGGGCGGACCGTCGGGGCTCGCGAGTATTTTTAGGCAATAAAGCTCGCGAAACGGAGACCGCCGGCGATATCGGTTTTGGATTCCGACTCCGGAATCTCCCAGAATAAATTCTGAAAGTTTTAGTACGGTTCAGGCGACTTACACAATTACCGAGGCAGACCGGACCCTAGTTCGCACCAAGTCGACTAATTATTTGGCCTTGGAGAATTAGGTTTGGGCTACCCCCACTCCTTTTATTAGCCCGATCATTTTCTTCTAAGTGCGACTTTGGTCAGGGTATTATTTTTCCTCCTTCTTGCCCTGAGCGTAGGTCACGAAGAACGAGGAAGCAGAATCCTTTTCCCAAAAATCTCCTCCCTCCTACCTGCGGAACCGAGGACTAGGCGGAGGTGATCAAGAAGAGGGGGAAACGATCGCTCACCCCAAGGAATCCGGCAAGCAAGCGTGGGGCGAACCCTTCCTTTTCCTCCTTCTCCATCGGCGGATCGGGAACGCCGAGATCGGTGAGTCCTTATTTTTTTAATTATTCGTTTTCTTTTACTGCATGTAATTCAAGGGTAGGTTGGGACGGATCGTCGCACGAAGTAGGCGGGACCCTACGGTCGGCCGCGCGCCGCCGCCACGGGGGCGCCGCACGGAACTGGGCACCGCGCGGGCCTGGGCACCGCGCGGGGCGCCGCCCGCGCGTGCGGGCTGGGCACCGCGCGGGCCTGGCACCGCGCGGGGCGCCGCCTGCGCGTGCGGGCTTGGCACCGCGCGGGCCTGGCACCGCGCGGGGCGCCGCCCGCGCGTGCGGGCTGGGCACCGCGCGGGGCGCCGCCCGCGCGTGCGGGCTGGGCATCGCGCCGGCCTGGGCACCGCGCGGGGCGCCGCCCGCGCGTGCGGCCTGGGCGCCGCGTAGGCCCGGACACCGGGCAGCCCCGCCGCCGCCACCGGGTCCGACCGGGCCATCGCCATTTCCGCGACCGACGGGCGAGGGTCGCGTCCAGCAACGGAAACGGGATATTCTTTTCTACTGCTCTCGATTTATTGTTAGTGAGTATCTGATTCGTCCCGGGGGGTCCTTGCAGATCCGGGGAGCACACCGGGACGCAGAGGGGTTGAGCGGCGGTCATAGCACGTGATAGGTGGGTTTTTACTTTGAGGCTTAGCATAGTGTCAATATTATTGGAAGGCTATTAATTGCATGTTACCCGCACTAATGCTAACGGTCTCTAGTGTTTGCGATATTATCCTGTATATTGGTTTTTTGCTCGTAGTTGCGACACGCGCACCCGCGGTCTGGCCACCGCAAAGGGTGCTCTTTTCCGGGAAAGCGGTCTTCGACCCGTGTTAACCCACGAGGTGAGGTAGTGGGGGCCCCCGTAGGTGTGGGGTTTGAGGCATCAAAAGGGGGGGGAGAGGTGCGATCTGTCGGGATAGGTGTCCGACGAGGTCAGGTGCCCCAAGGTGTGAGCGGTGTGATCTGTCGGGGTAGGTGCCCGACGAGATCAAGGTGCATAGGTGCTAAAGGTGTTACAGGTGTTACAGGTGTTGCAGGTGTTCGTGTGTTACTTTTCCAGTGAGTCGAGTGGTTGCTCCGGATAGTCTTACTGTTGGGTTTGGCATTCTTTCTTGCTTATTATTATTATCGCATGTCGCTGACTACCCACTCCGTGACAGGTTCTTCCAGGGGTGAGCGGTAGACGACGGTGAGGTCGAGGCAGGAGCGGTCGGGCAGTGAGGAGCCCTAGTCTGTATTTCCTTTACTTTTTCCTTGCATTTCATTCGGTACTGTAGACTACGGTGTGGTTCGCGATACCCTTGTGGGGTCGGTGTGGATGTTGATTTTCGATGTTTCGGATTTGATATTGTGACTCTTTTATTAGCCCCGTTTGGCTGTTTTCCAAAGCAAAGTAACTAGAAAAGAAAAAGGAACTTCGAAAACTATCTTTCAAAAATATGGGGTCGTGTGGACCCGTTTTCCAAACCCTGTGGTTTTATGAGATTTCTAAACTGTTTTCAAAACCTCGGGTCGTGAGGACCTGTTTCCAAACCCTGTGGATTTATGGCATCTTTCCAAACCGTTTTCAAAACCTTGGGTCGTGTGGACCTGTTTTCAAAACTGTGAGTTTATCCTTTCAACTTGACTGGCGACGGGCATTCTATTTAGTTTACATTGTTGGTTGAATACTCGAACTGTTGTGATTAACTGAATGCTTGTGTTGAGATATTGTAATAGCCGCGACGCCGTGCATATACAGAGGAGACTCTGCCCGATTTTCGAGTAAATCTGTATATGCGGCGGATCTGGGCACGTGCCGGGGAGGACTGAATTTCAAAAAAAAAATAAAGGAATTTAAACTATCAACTCTTTCTTTTCCGCTGAGCGAGACCCCCGGGGCGTGACAGATTAAGATGGTATCAGAGAGGTTTTCTTTTAATCACAACAGTTAAGGTCCAACATCCACGGTAATACCACACGTAGCTTCGAGTAAATGAAATGTGTAGGACATAAAGGTGTAGGACGTGAGTGATCGGGGGAGGGACGGGGAAAGTGTAGTGTCTTCTCTCTCGATGCAGGGCTGTTGTTCTAGCGGGGTCTAGGACTAATGTTTTGGTTGTATGTGTGACAGACGATGGTTCGAACCAGGGCGTCGGCCGGGGACGAGGGGACAGATGCGGCGGCATCGACGGCCGCGGAGAACCAACTCCTGCGGCAGCAACTGCGAGAGATGGCGGGACAACTGGCGACTCTCACCGATCATGTGCGTCAGTTGACGCAGCGGCTTCCGGCCGCGTCCGCGACGGTCGCCCTGGCCCCTCCACAGGGGCCAACCGCGCCAGCAGCAGTGCCGCAAGTGGCGGGGACTGGGGTAGGTGTGGCCCCTCCGCCGACAGCAGCGGCCGGGATGGCATCAGCCCAGACGACGACGCCGGTAGCAGCACCCCCAGCAGCGTCCACGGGGCCGGCTCCGGGGGCCCTTGGCGGGGGTACCTCGGGGGAGACCTTGGTGGCACCCGTTCCTGTCGTGGCCGTCGCCACCGCGGGAGAGGGGACAGCGCCATTGACAGAGCGGGAGCGGGTACGAGCCAATCTGGCGGATTTCTAGAAATACGATCCACCCGTTTTCGAGGGAGAAACGACCGATCCTTGGGTCGTCGAGGACTGGGTGGGATCGATGGAAAAGTTGTTTGAAGACCTACTCATGGAGGACTGGGAGCGGGTTCCCCTAGCGGTCCACTGTCTGGGGGGGAACGCCCGCTTATGGTGGAAGACGGTGCGTCCCGACCCCACCACGGGCACCGCGCTTCCATCATGGACGACGTTCAAGCAGGAGCTGTTTGGGGCTTTCTTCACGAACAGCGTCAAGAAGAAACTGGAGGATGACTTGAACCACATCCAACAGGGAAGCAAGACAGTTATGGAATATCAGCGGCAATTCGTGCGATTGGCAAACTGCGTCCCTTTCGTCATAAAGGACGAAGCCCACAAGGCGCAACTTTTCGTGGATGGGTTACGAAGCGATATCTTCCAGGTGGTGCAGGCAGCCGACTTGCACACGTTCCAAAAAGTGGTTGACCGGGCCACTGTGGTCGAGCGCGGGTTTGCAGTCACACGTGCCAAGAGGGAGGCCCCGGCACAGCATGAGGATAGGAAGCGGCAACAGCAGAGCTACGGGGGAGGTTCTGCTACTGGGAGCCGACCCCCCAAGCGGTGGAGACCCCAAACAGGATCACGGAGCGCGCCTACAGGAGGGCCGAGACTAGGAGATAGGCCTTGTGTGATCTGCGGGGGAGCGCACCAGGTGTTGGATTGCCCTCAGAGAGTCGATCATTGCTTCTGCTGCGGCAAGCAGGGGCACTTTCGCCGCAACTGCCCTCTTGCCATGGGACCAGCTTCTTCGGCCGCGTCCACGCCTTCACCACAACTTTCCGGGCGGGGGAAAGCTCCTATGGGGTCGACCTCTAGGCCCCCGGCATCGCGGCGCGAGGAGACAAGGCAGCCTCAACCGGGCGGACGAGTTTATTCAATGACCCACCAAGAGACGGACAGGCCGGAGGACGTGCTTGCAGGTATTACTTCTATTTCAAATTCCCGAGCTAGAACCCTCTTTGATACCGGAGCAACACACTCGTTCATTTCTTGTGATTACGTGTTTATGCATGACCTTGGGGAGACACCTCTCCAAAACCGAATGACGGTCCAGACGGCGGGTGGGACACTGGAGGCGACCAGCTTGGTGGACACCTGCCCAATTAAGCTAGGGCGACTGCCTTGCCCTTGGGATTTGGTGGTAATTCCCCTGAAGGAGTACGACATTGTTTTGGGCATGGATTGGCTCTCAAGGTACCAAGCGCTTATCGACTGCGAGAAACGGATGGTGCAACTTCAAGAACCAAGCTTCCCTAAAAATGCGTATCTGGCGTGCAAGAGCATCTCCTTCCCAGCGGTCATCTCAGCGGCACGAGCCAGGAGATTGGTACAGGGCGTGTGTGTGGCCTATTTGGCGTCTGTGGACTTAATCGCCCGACCCTCGGGGACACCGGCAGACATCCCAGTGGGAAGGGATTTCCCAGATGTTTTTCCGTCGGAGCTGCCCGGGATGCCCCCTGAGCGGGAGGTGGTGTTCCCAATTGAATTGCTACCGGGCACGCAGCCGATCACGAAGGCGCCGTACCGAATGGCTTTCGCGGAGTTGAAGGAGCTTAAGGCGCAGCTGGAGGATCTCTTGGACAAAGGGTTCATCAGACCGAGTGTGTCACCCTGGGGCGCACCGGTGCTCTTTGTGTGGAAGAAAGATGGAAGTCTGCGACTCTGCATCGACTACAGGGGAATAAACAAGGTGACGGTGAAGAATATGTACCCCCTGCCCAGAATTGACGACCTCTTCGACCAGCTACGAGGAGCGACGGTTTTCTCAAAGATTGATCTGCAATCGGGCTACCACCAGCTTCGGGTTCGGAACGAAGATATTCCAAGGACCGCCTTCCGGACCCGGTATGGCCACTACGAATTTACGGTTATGCCTTTCGGGCTTACGAACGCCCCCGCCGTCTTCATGGATATGATGAACCGAATTTTCAGGCCCATCCTAGACCGGTTCGTAGTGGTCTTCATCGACGACATACTGATCTATTCACCCACTAACGAGGAGCACGAGCAACATCTGCAAATAATCCTCCAGACCCTCAGGGACCACGAGTTGTTCGCTAAGCTCAAGAAGTGCGAATTTTGGCTACGCAAGGTGGGCTTTTTAGGGCACGTGATCTCGGCAAGGGGAATCGCCGTGGATCCCAAGAAGGTGGAATCCGTAACAGCCTGGCAGCCGCCAACTACGGTAACGGAGATCCGCAGTTTCTTGGGCCTTGCTGGGTACTATCGACGCTTTGTCGAGGGCTTCTCGAAGATAGCCGCCCCTCTGAACCGGTTGACTAGGAAAGGAGAAAAGTTTGTGTGGTCGACACAATGCCAGGAGAGCTTCGAAGAACTCAAAAGAAGGCTAACCAGGGCACCAATTCTTGTACTACCAACACCCGGAGAGGACTATGAGGTGTACTGCGACGCATCGAGGATCGGCCTTGGGGGTGTATTGTGATGGGTTATATGTAATAAGGATCTAAATAGGGGAAAAAACACCTAGAGGGGGGTGAATAGGTGTAAACGTATAAACACTCAAAAATCGTTGCGATAAAAACCCAATGCGGAAATAAAAAAATAACTCGCAAGATTTTTACGTGGAAAACTCCATCACCGGAGTAAAAAACCACGGGACCGATAACACGGCGAAATCCACTAGAATTAAAACACGTACAAGGTGATTTACCGTACACACTTACGACTCAACCTTTTCCATACGCTCCTAGAGGATCTTCTCCGCTCGCTCCACGACGCTTCTCGAATCCACGATCTGCGCCCAACGCCGAATCCACGGCGTCCAACGTCGAATCCACGACGTCCGACCGAGTCCACGGTCTTCACCCAATAGCACCCTTCGAATCCACGAACGTGCCTCGCTCCGAATCCACGGGAGCGGTTGAACCTTGAATCCACAAGGACACGCGAATCCACGCGCCGATTTTTGGGGTAAATCGTTGTTTTTGGTGGTGATGATCCGCCGAATACTTAGATCAAAGATAGATCGGAAATACCATCTAAGTATTCATTAGTTTGATTCAACTCAAGATGTGAGTATGAAAACCTAGAATCAAACTAATCAATATAGATGAAGAAACATAGAGTATTCTCTAATGATTTCCTTTCTTCTCTATATGTGGATCTTAGGCCGTATCAAAGATGATATTTGATTATGACGGCTATTTGGATTTTTTGGATTACCCTAGAAAAAGAGTCATAGGGTCTATTTATAGGTTAGAAACCCTAGGAAGGAGATAAGAATCAAAAACCTACCATTTCTGGAAATTTTACGGACGGCGATCCGGATCGGATTAGCTGTGATCCGGATCGTCGTAACGAGTCAGGCAGTTCCAGAAAAACGAAGGTTCGGGATCCGGATCGAAGTGCTTGATCCGGATCGTTCATACAGTTCACCGAACATCAACGTTCGGTATCCGGATTGCGAAGCCTGATCCGGATCGTTCAAGGAAAATGGTAAACTCAATGTTCGGGATCCGGATCAAGAGAGCCTACGATCCGGATTGAACTGGTGTATGAACGAACCACCTTCGGGATCCGGATTGAACAACCTGATCCGGATCCTGAACATGTCCCAAGTCCAGTTTTTGATTTTTATGCAATGAAAGATTCTTCCAAGTGTTTCTACACTACAAGAAGTATTCGGATCACACAAAATCTTTAGTTAAACATACCTGATCCTTTTGAATTCTTCTTTCTTGAGATTGAGTTAAATGATCCAACTTTCTTCACCTTCAATCTTCAAGACTTGAAACTTTCACGAAACTACGCCAACTTAAATTCCGTAACAATCTCCCCCTTTGGCGGTTTCGTGACAAAACACAGATCCACTAAAAAAAATTCAAAAAGATATTTTTGTTGCTATCACCATACAACAAAAATTTACAATGGAGATCCAAAATAAAATACATGAGTTAAACTCCTAAAACAGACTCTAGACTTAGACATCTGTACTCTCTGCAAAAGAAATCATTCTTGACAAAAGAAATCGTTAGATACCTCAAGAATTTTATATCATTCAAAAACCACATACAGAGATGAAGTTTATACTCATTTATACTTACCATGACATTTATACATTTAGATATGTAAACTGATCATAGTTAAAACACCAACATATCTTCTATGCAATCAAAAACCAAATGTCATGTTAGTGAACATCAACTTGTTAGTTATATTACATGCCCAAATAGTTAGTTGAATAGTTAGTCGAGGCATGCATTCAAACAAATGAAAACCAAAAGTTGAAGTTCTACTTACCTTTCAAGTTGAGGTTATACTTACCTTGATGTTTACACATTCACATCATCATTGTTCAAGTTATTCACATCATCATTGTTCAAGTTCTCTCTAAACTCTCTCCCCCTTTTTGTCACAAACAAAGCCAAAATTATAAAAATTTAGGAGAGTTAAGAAGTTCAAAATTTTGTTCCTAAAAGTAAGAACTAGAACTAAGAGTGAGACCTAAAAACTGAACAAGGTTAAAGCCTGCACAAAAACTGCACAAAAATTGTTAGAGCAAAAATTAATTATCGGAGTCTGAATCCTCAGACGCACTATATCCCATCTTAGCGAACATGTTCTTGATCAATTTCTTCATCGAACTTACTTTCTTGGTCAATGTAATTTGGGATGCGGTTATGATCTCGAGTTCTTCAGACATTCGGCTTTGTTCTTTGGTTATTCGCTCTTGCTCAAGAGATAGGCGCTGTTGTTGCTTGAAGATCGAAGTTACTGATGCGTCTTCATCCGCGCCAGGTGCTTGTTGAGACGGTGAGGCCGAGGTGCCGACACAAGGTTTCTTACCAGTGGACGGTGTCGGAGTAACATGTGGTAATTTGTGAAGTGACTTCACAACGGTGGACTCATCGATCATACCCAAACATTGATGATAAGTCGGTGAAGTAATATCAACCTGAAATTTCTTCAAGATCCTCATTATAATCAGTGGAAATGGAATTCTTTCTGTGGGATGAGGGTGCTCAACATATCTTGTCATTCTATTCCAAATAATGTATGGAATGTTGATATTCAATCCCATTGCCTCAGACGGATGTCCTAAGAGATACAAAAATAGCATTCGATCCCATCTCAAGACTTTCGTCTGCATATTTGGAAGGATATTGTAACAGGTGATGAAGTTTAGGAATCGGTACTCAAGACGAAGTTCTTTGGATCTGATCGATTTCTCCGTTGATTGAGTTCCTTCCAAACAAATTCCCTTTATAACCATTTGCCACAAAGTGTTCGTCAAAACCTTTCCCTTCAAGTAATTAACTCCTGTCTTGCTGGCAGGCATTCCCAAAACCTCACCAATCAATTGTGGAGTAATTTTGAATCTTGTGCCATGGATATTCGTGTAAAATTCCATTGGACCGTTTTCAATTTCTCGAAGGTGCCGTGCATTTGTATAGAAGGTCCTTACATGATGCAGACAGTATCCAAGCACTTCTGGAAATCGACAAACTTGAATAAGATTTGCTTGTTCAATCAGAACGCCAAACTCAGGGGAGTGATCTCGTAGAGCCTCAATATTAACATGCCTCTCACCAATGCATTCACGATTCTCAAATGCCCTTAGGCGATCCGCATTAACGAACACTTGTTCCTCACGAGGTGGAGAATCCGGAATAATTGGTTCGTTAGACATGAAACCTCGTGCTCGTCCAAACCGTCGAGCAAGTCGTTTCCTTTTCACCGAGATGGTTGGTGCAGTCATAGGTGCTTTACCTTTGTCCATGGGTGCTTTTTCTTTTGATGCATCGGGCATTGATTCATCATCATCTGTTAATTCAGTCCAATCTATCTCTTGACAATCTGCTTCTACTTCTGTGTCGCTGATCATATGAAACTCACCTTTTTGTTGTGTTTTCTTAGCTCTCTTTAATTTGTTTGTGGCCCGAGTGTGCACCATAGTGACCAATAAAGGAATGATCCATGAGAATCCCATTGATCCAAGTGCCTTAAGAAGATTGAAATCCTGTGAGCAAGAACTCAAGAACACGAAAAAATTGTTAACTTTCAGAGATTTGAAAAATTGTACCCAAACAATCATTATCGTGTAGAGAGACTAAGAATCAAATTAGTTTTGCAAAAGAGATTTTAAAAACAGATCAATTGCATGATTTTCGAAAATCCTTATTATATGCCCTAAAACCGAAATTTTTGAAATCGAAGACCAAAAATCCGTTTATCTTGAGAATACCCAGCATATAATCAAAACTAATCTACCCAGAGTTCTTATTTGAAAAGAAATTTGATCAAAAACCATCCACAAACGAAGTAGATACAAGAAATTCATCACGTTTGAGGAGGAATACGAAAAACTGTGAAAAACCGAGATTTTGATCAATAAAACTTACTTGGAACCGAAGAACTTGAGTTTGAAAGCTTCCAAGAAGGATGAAATCTAGAGAGAGAAGCTCTGGAAACTTTGGAACAAAAGATTGGAGTAAAGGAAATCAAAACCCTTTTGTTCTTTATAAAACCCTAGCCGCGATCCGGATCAGACCATGCTTGCGATCCGGATCGGCTACCCGCAGTGAGAAACTGCGTTCGGGATCTGGATCGGCAGGTCCAATCCGGATCGTCAGCCCGCAGAAGAATACCTGTGTTCGGGATCCGGATCATCTTGCCCGATCCGGATCGGCTCCAACTTTTTCTTTAGAAAAATTTCAGAGAAATTCAAGAAAAACCAGAAAAAGATTGTAAGCACAAATGTGTATCAACTTTAAACAAAAATCATCGTTTCATACAACAAGAAATAGATTATGCCAAATCCATCAATAATATCCAAAAATGAAACGAGAATTTACAAAAATTAAATCCCTTAAAGTTGAACACCTTCAATTACATCTAACTTGATCTTATGAGTAATGCCTTTATCAAATCATCAATTCGGTAAAGAAAATGAAATACAAAGATCAATAGATGTTTGAAATCCCAAATATGGTAGATAATTTTTCTAGACAATCTGTTGAAGAGAGTGGCTCTTTGAGCATCTTTCATTAAAATCCCACCTTATACCAACCTTGAAATTTGACGGAGTCAAGAATTTCAACATGCATTTTTCTTAATAAAAAAATATGAACAATCATGCTTGGTATACATGTGGTAGCTGCACACAATACTCGGACGACCGAGGTGGTAGCTCTTTCCTCCATGTGCTGGTAGTTTTCACACTCCTCATTGGGATGTAACTCTTTCCACATCTTTTGAGCATTTTACTTTTTCTTTGACTCCCCCTCAATTGGCTATCAATTATTTAAGATATAAAGTATTCAACCAAAAATTGATCTCGATTTCATACTCGACTAAACAGTCAAATAAGATAATGACTATACCAAGAGATCATTGAGAGAGAAATTGACTTTGATCACTTAGAAGATGATTTAATTAACATAAATGATCATTGCAACAATGAAATATTATGATGGCAAAAGCATAATAAATTTCTAAATGTGCGAAAGGATGCAATTAAAGTCAATTAAGATCTATGCTCAATTACTGTCCTATGTACAAACATAGATAATGAACAAAACATAACAAAGACAAAACCTATCCTAAGCAAGGATTTCAAAAAGAAGTTTATTTCAGGGAAAGCATTCCAATTGCTTTTCGCAAATGAATAAAACGTTTTTGATCCAAAGGTTTTGTTAAAATGTCAGCTAATTGATCCTCAGTCGAAACATATGAAAGTTGAAGAGTATTTGATTCAACTAGCTCTCTAAGAAAATGATATCTAAGTTCAATATGTTTTGTTCTAGAGTGCAACACAGGGTTTTTAGAAATGTTAATTGCACTTGTGTTGTCACAAAGAATTGTTACCGAAGATGCTGAAATCCGGAAGTCGCTCAACACACTTTTCATCCAAATGAGTTGGGTTGAACAACTACCCGCTGAAATGTATTCCGCTTCGGCAGTCGAGAGTGCTATGCAATTCTGCTTTTTACTGTGCCATGCAACAAGGCAGTGGCCAAGATAGAAGCATGCACCACTCGTGCTTTTCCGATCATCCACTGATCCTGCCCAATCGGCATCTGAGTATCCAACAATATCCAAACTTGTTCCCATAGGATACCAAATTCCGAAATTAATTGATCCTTTGATGTACCGGATGATCCTTTTCACCGCTTTCAGGTGAACCTCCTTTGGTGCAGATTGATATCTCGCGCAGATCCCAACACCAAAAGATATATCCGGGCGACTAGCCGTGAGATAAAGTAGACTTCCAATCATACTCCGATAAAGTTTCTCGTCTACGTTCTCACTATGTGATTCACTTCCAAGTCCCTTGTGGCTAGTTCCCATTGGAGTCGGAAAATCCTTCGAATTTTCTAAGTCAAACTTTTTAACCAACTCCATTGCATACTTGGATTGACTCAAGTGAATACCTTCATCATTTTGTTTAATTTGCAATCCAAGGAAATAAGTCAATTCGCCCATCATGGACATCTCAAATTCGCTTTCCATGGTCTCCGCGAATTTAGAAGCATCATTATCTCTTGTTGCACCAAATACAATGTCATCGACATAGATTTGTGCTACAATGAAATTGCTTTGATAATGCTTCACAAAGAGAGTCCTGTCAGCTCCCCCTCGAGTATAGCCCTTCTCCAAAAGGTGCTTTGTCAACCTTTCGTACCATGCTCGCGGTGCTTGTTTCAGACCGTAAAGAGCCTTTTTCAAATGAAAAACATGGTTAGGTTGTTTATGGTCTACAAAACCCTTCGGTTGAGCTACATAAACTTCCTCATTTAAAAACCCATTTAGAAATGCGCTCTTAACGTCCATTTGAAATAATTTGATTTTAAAATGACAAGCAATAGCAAAAAGTATACGAATGGACTCGAGTCTAGCTACAGGGGCGAATGTTTCATCAAAGTCTATACCTTCTACTTGAGAGTAGCCTTGAGCAACTAATCGTGCCTTGTTCCTGATGATAGTACCATCCTCATTTTTCTTGTTCTTGAAAATCCATTTGGTACCTATCACATTATGTTGCTTTGGAGGCTTCGTTAATTCCCAGACTTTGTTTCGCTCAAATTGATGGAGCTCTTCCTCCATTGCTTTAATCCAGTAGTCATCCTGAAGAGCTTCATCTATGTTCTTTGGTTCGATTAAAGATACGTAGCAAGCGAATCCACAAACCAACTGCCTCCGAGTTCTAACTCCTTCTTGTGGATCTCCAATAATATTCGATTCCGGATGATCCTTGGAGATTCGTAGCGTTTGTTGAAACGGAGTACTCGGAGATATATGAGATGATTCCTGCACATCAGATAAACTTGAAGAACCATTAGATGCATCATTAATATTGGAAGTATTATTATGAGAAGATGCAACGGCAGGAGAATCATCATCTAGAGAGATATCGAGGGTAGATTTTTCAGATGCAAAATGAAAAGCTTCATCTACTTTAACATTTATAGATTCTACGATCGTCTTAGATTCCAAGTTAAATACTCGATATGCTCTACTATTAGTAGAATACCCCAAGAAAATCCCTTCGTCACTTCGTGAGTCAAACTTTCCAAGATTTTCACGGTCACGTAAAATGTAACACCGACTCCCGAAGATGCGAAAATATTTGATGTTGGGTTTTCTACCACACCATAGTTCATATGGTGTATTTAACGTTCCCGGGCGCAAATAAACTCGATTAATTACATAGATTGCAGTGTTCACAGCTTCAGCCCAAAAATGTAGCGGTAAATTCCGGCTGTGAAGCATAACACGTGCCATCTCTTGAACAACCCTGTTCTTGCGCTCGACAACACCATTCTGTTGAGGTGTATAGGGTGCAGAGAATTCATGCTTAATACCGTTTGAAGTACAAAAGTCAATGAATTTAGAATTAATGAATTCTCCACCTCTATCACTTCTAACACGAATGATCTTTTCATTCTTTTCAATCATAATACGAAGGCAAATCTCGTGAAAAGAATCAAAAGTATCAGCTTTCTCTTTTAAAAATGCTACCCAAGAATACCGAGAGAAATCATCAATCATCAAGAAAATATACCATTTACCTCCCAAAGATGGTTGACGAGTTGGCCAAAAGAAAGAAAAATAGAATACATAAACTACACAACATTTAATCGTAAAACGATTAGAGACAAGGAAGGATTTCACCTTTGCATACCCAAACCTTTTGAGTTTTGGAGTATGCTGGCACTGGTTGAGAGATTTTCCTTGATGAAGACGCCTTGTATGATTGTTCTTTTTCTTTTGTCATCGTCTTGCTTGAAGTACTACCAATGTTCTTTTCTTTTGAAAAATCCTTCTTTGAATTCCGGGGAGTGAACTTATTGGTAGCAGTTGCAAGATGTGGTTGATTTGATCTTTGAGCTCCAATCTTGCAATTTCTTTCAATGTGCCCTTCACAATTACAACGAAAACATACCTTAGTGCTTGACGATTCCGAAAAGGGTGAAGGAGGCTTGTTGTCGTTGGTTGTCGTGAATTCCGGTGTCGGAGGAGGAGATACCGACTGAGGCACAAAAACTGTCCCACTCGAACTTGGACTGTTTCCAGTTTGAGTGTATCCGAGGCCGAACCGATTTGATTGACCAAGACCAAGAAGTCTATCCAACTTACTCCTTCCTGAAGAGAATCGCTGTAAGTCATCCTTGAGTTGGAAAATGGTCTTTGTCATTTCTAGGTTATCCTGTCTCGTTGTAGAGCTTTGAGAAGTGATTCGCTTTATCCACCAGATTTGTATGTTCCTTCTCAAGTTGCTCATTGGACTCTTGAAGGGAAACATTTGCTTTTATCAGGTTTTCCCTTTCCACTTCAAGAGCGTTTGAGAGAGAAGTTGCCCTTTTTGCTTCTTCTTCGAGATCATGCAATCTCCCTCTCAAACTCTTGTTTTGCTTAGCCACTTTCTTTGAATCCCTCAAAAGTCTGTGGTAGGCTAGAGCAAAATCTTCACCTTCCGAATCATCCGATTCATTGTCCGTTGCATTCTTTTCAACAGTGGAGTTGGACAATGACTCGGACGTACTTGCCATAAAGCACATGAAGGGTGAAGATGTGGACGCGTGGAATGCCGTGGTGCTCTTTTCTTCATCACTTGAAGATGACTCATTTGACGTTGAGTTGTCATCCCAAGTGACGACTTGCATCGCCTTCTTCTTCGCCGGATACTTGTTGGGACACTCCGTTGCAATGTGGCCGTAGCCTCGACATTTGAAGCATTGTAGTTGTCCCTCTGAACTTTTCTTATCCTTTGAGAAGTTCTCTTGCTTTCTTGACTTGTAACTCGAAGTACCCTTGCCTTTGTTCGACTTTCCGAAGGATGGAGATTTACTTGAATTACCCCTTCGAAAGTTGCGGCGAAACTTCCTTGTCAAGAGAGCGAGCTGCTTCTCAAATTCCTCCATAGAAAGGTTCTCGTCATCGTCTGAGGAGGATGTATCCGCGTCTTCTTCCTTAGTTGTTTTCAACGCATAACCTGAAGACTTAGAAGTGGATGCCTTTCCAGAAGAATTGTTAGTAGTAAACGTCATTTCATATGTTTGTAATGAACCAACTAATTCTTCTACACGTATTTCGTCCGGGTGTTTAATAGTTTCAATGGCAGTAACTTTTGGGCGAAATCGTTCAGGAAGAGTTCTTAAGATCTTTCTTACAATCTTAAATTCTGGAATCTTCTCTCCCAGGTTAGCACATGAGTTTACGATGTCTTGCAATCGTGTATAATAGTCCGTGAAAGATTCATTTTCTGCCATCAAGATAGAGTCAAACTTGCTCGTAAGCATTTGCAATTTCTGAATCTTCACGAGGTTAGTTTCCTCATGTGTAACCTGAAGAACATCCCAGATATCTTTCGCAGTCTCACATGCTGAGACGCGAGAGAACTCAGTTTGAGATAAGGCATTAAAAATAGCATTAATTCCCTTGCCATTGTAAGAAGATGAATCTAACTCTTCCTTGGTCCATTTCGACCTAGGTTTTAAGGTGCGAACATCACCAATAAATTCAGTTGGATTAGACCATCCTAATTCAATTGATTGCCACACCCGTTCGTCGATGGAAATTAAAAAGGCTTTCATCCGCACTTTCCAGTACGCATAATTTGTTCCATCGAAGAACGGGGGTCGGTTGATGTTTCCACCTTCAACCATTGTTTACAACCCTATTCCCGCTCCGATACCACTTGATGGGTTATATGTAATAAGGATCTAAATAGGGGAAAAAACACCTAGAGGGGGGTGAATAGGTGTAAACGTATAAACACTCAAAAATCGTTGCGATAAAAACCCAATGCGGAAATAAAAAAATAACTCGCAAGATTTTTACGTGGAAAACTCCATCACCGGAGTAAAAAACCACGGGACCGATAACACGGCGAAATCCACTAGAATTAAAACACGTACAAGGTGATTTACCGTACACACTTACGACTCAACCTTTTCCATACGCTCCTAGAGGATCTTCTCCGCTCGCTCCACGACGCTTCTCGAATCCACGATCTGCGCCCAACGCCGAATCCACGGCGTCCAACGTCGAATCCACGACGTCCGACCGAGTCCACGGTCTTCACCCAATAGCACCCTTCGAATCCACGAACGTGCCTCGCTCCGAACCCACGAGAGCGGTTGAACCTTGAATCCACAAGGACACGCGAATCCACGCGCCGATTTTTGGGGTAAATCGTTGTTTTTGGTGGTGATGATCCGCCGAATACTTAGATCAAAGATAGATCGGAAATACCATCTAAGTATTCATTAGTTTGATTCAACTCAAGATGTGAGTATGAAAACCTAGAATCAAACTAATCAATATAGATGAAGAAACATAGAGTATTCTCTAATGATTTCCTTTCTTCTCTATATGTGGATCTTAGGCCGTATCAAAGATGATATTTGATTATGACGGCTATTTGGATTTTTTGGATTACCCTAGAAAAAGAGTCATAGGGTCTATTTATAGGTTAGAAACCCTAGGAAGGAGATAAGAATCAAAAACCTACCATTTCTGGAAATTTTACGGACGGCGATCCGGATCGGATTAGCTGTGATCCGGATCGTCGTAACGAGTCAGGCAGTTCCAGAAAAACGAAGGTTCGGGATCCGGATCGAAGTGCTTGATCCGGATCGTTCATACAGTTCACCAAACATCAACGTTCGGGATCCGGATTGCGAAGCCTGATCCGGATCGTTCAAGGAAAATGGTAAACTCAATGTTCGGGATCCGGATCAAGAGAGGCTACGATCCGGATTGAACTGGTGTATGAACGAACCACCTTCGGGATCCGGATTGAACAACCTGATCCGGATCCTGAACATGTCCCAAGTCCAGTTTTTGATTTTTATGCAATGAAAGATTCTTCCAAGTGTTTCTACACTACAAGAAGTATTCGGATCACACAAAATCTTTAGTTAAACATACCTGATCCAACTTTCTTCACCTTCAATCTTCAAGACTTGAAACTTTCACGAAACTACGCCAACTCAAATTCCGTAACATATTGATGCAACAGGGAAAAGTAATAGCCTATGCTTCCAGGCAGCTGAAGGATTACGAAAAGAATTACCCGATACACGATTTGGAACTGGCTGCAGTGGTCTTTGTTCTAAAGTTATGGAGACACTACCTCTTTGGTGTCCACTGTAACGTTTTCTCTGACCACCAAAGCCTTAAGTACCTGTTCACCCAGAAGGAACTAAACTTGCGGCAGAGGCGGTGGCTTGAACTATTGAAGGATTACAATCTAACGATCCAGTACCACCCCGGGAAAGCAAACGTAGTGGCAGACACTTTGAGCAGGAAGGGGCAACCAGAAGAGACGACGGCACGCGCGATAACTGAGCAGAGCACTTTGATCGCGGAATTCTCGCGATTGAAGTTGGAGGTGGTACCAATGGGCACAGTTGCACAATTGTTGGCTTTGGTGGTAAAGCCGACGCTGTTCGAGAGAATTCGAGAGGGACAGCAGGCGGACTCGTACGTACAGCTCGTACGAGACAAGATCTCGCCGGATCAAGAAGGTGACTTTTCAGTGGAAGACGACGGCACTCTACGGTTCCGCGGGCGGATCTGCGTGCCGGATACCCCGGAACTGAAGGAGGAAATCCTAGCTGAGGCACACCGCGCCCCTTATGCGGCACATCCGGGAGGTACGAAGATGTACAGGGACCTCAAGCAGACTTTCTGGTGGCCCAAGCTGAAGGGGGATGTGACTCATCATGTTGCGCACTGCCTGGTTTGTCAGCAGATATAGGCAGAGCATCAGCGGCCGGCGGGAAAGCTACAGCCCTTACCGGTACCGGAGTGGAAGTGGGATCAGATCACCATGGACTTCGTCACTGGATTCCCACGTTCACAGCAGGGGCACGACACAATCTGGGTCATTGTTGACCGGCTAACCAAGTCAGCGCACTTCCTACCCATCCACACAACCTGGACGAGAGAGCGGTTGGCCCAAGTCTACCTCAGCGAGATTGTGAGACTGCATGGAGTGCCGGCATCGATCACATCGGATAGAGACACACGCTTTGTTTCGAAGTTTTGGCAGAACCTATAGCAGGCCTTGGGGACCAAACTACAGTTCAGCAAGACCTTCCACCCGCAGACGGACGGACAGTCGGAGCGAGTGATCCAGACGCTGGAGGACCTGCTGCGAGCCTGTGTGCTAGACTGGGGGGTCGGTTGGGAGCGTTACCTGCCCCTCGTCGAATTCGCCTACAACAACAACTACCAGGCCAGCATCCAGATGGCACCCTACGAGGCCTTATACGGCAGACGCTGCCGATCCCCGATCTGTTGGGACGACTTAGGAGAACGGAAGTTCTTGGGACCCGACTTGGTGGAAGAAACTGAAGAGAAGGTATGCCTCATCAGGAAGCGCCTACTGACCGCCCAGAGTCGGCAAAAGAGCTACGCGGATCGGAGACGTCGCGACCTAGAAGTCCAGGTGGGAGAACATGTGTTTCTGCGGGTCTCGCCGTCCAGAGGAATCAAGCGCTTCGGGCTCAAAGGCAAGCTGAGCCCACGGTTTGTGGGGCCGTTCGAGATCCTGGAGCGCATTGGCCCAGTGGCTTACCGCCTTGCCCTACCGCCGAACCTCAGCCTGATCCACGACGCGTTCCACGTTTCGATGCTCAAGAAATACCTCCACGACCCATCGCATGTCCTGGACGTCTCGACACTTGAACTGAAGGAGGACCTAAGCTTCGAGGAAACCCCGGTGCGAATCCTGGCAAGAGAGGGCAAGACGCTTCGAAACCGAGTCATCCCCTACGTGAAGGTGCTTTGGAGCAACCACGAGGAGCGGGAAGCGACGTGGGAGCTGGAGTCGAAGATGAGGGAGGGCTACCCCTATCTTTTCACCACGGACCAGGATTGAGTTTCGGGGACGAAACTCATTTTTTAGAGGTGAGTGGTGTAGTACCCGCTGGTTTAAAATACTGTGGTTCTGTTCTTGGGTCTACTTTTGGGTTTTCTTTGCTTCGCGTTTCGTTACAGGGGTCCGGAGGGTGAACTAATAATTCTTTGTTTCCGGGCAGACCGTCGGGGCTCGCGAGTATTTTTAGGCAATAAAGCTCGCGAAACGGAGACCGCCGGCGAAATCGGTTTTGGATTCCGACTCCGGAATCTCCCAGAATAAATTCCGGAAGTTTTAGTACGGTTCAGGCGACTTACACAATTACCGAGGCAGACCGGACCCTGGTTCGCACCAAGTCGACTAATTATTTGGCCTTGGAGAATTAGGTTTGGGCTACCCCCACTCCTTTTATTAGCCCGATCATTTTCTTCTAAGTGCGACTTGGGTCAGGGTATTATTTTTCCTCCTTCTTGCCCTGAGCGTAGGTCACGAAGAACGAGGAAGCGGAATCCTTTTCCCAAAAATCTCCTCCCTCCTACCTGCGGAACCGAGGACTAGGCGGAGGTGATCAAGAAGAGGGGGAAACGATCGCTCACCCCAAGGAATCCGGCAAGCAAGCGTGGGGCGAACCCTTCCTTTTCCTCCTTCTCCATCGGCGGATCGGGAACGCCGAGATCGGTGAGTCCTTATTTTTTTAATTATTCGTTTTCTTTTACTGCATGTAATTCAAGGGTAGGTTGGGACGGATCGTCGCACGAAGGAGGCGGGACCCTACGGTCGGCCGCGCGCCGCCGCCACTGTAAAGACTCAAAATATTTTATTCTTATTAAATAGATTAAAAGTAGAATCGTAGTCGATTTCGGGTTCAAAAGACCTACGTTGATTTATTTAGTCAATTGCCAGTGTACGAGTTGCCCGATTTACGAGATAAAAAGTCTATTTTCCAATCCGGACATGATCTCGGAAATCCGAGTTGACCGTTGCGATCGTCTCGTCGAACTGAGCGAGATTCATATTCAGCACTTTTCGATCTGACGGTCGGATCTTCCAGAATTCAACTAAGAAGTGGGAGAATCTTGCGGCTAATGTAACAGTGCCTGTGCACAGTGTCACTTAAGTGGCCACTGTAGATGAACAGTAAACCTCAATTTCGGGACTACGGCGGTGGCAACGCTGACTAATTCACTGTTCGGAACCCGAACATAGTGATTCAGGTAGTCGTTTCGAACGGCTTCGTCGTTCCGGACGCAATGGCACTGACGGAATTTCTGTTTGACGACCCTAGAGCCTCGAAAGGCGCGATAACTGTGTTTCGGTACAGTATAACATGGAATTTAAAAATTGTGGAGCAGATTTTTAGCGAACCAAAATCGCTACCTGATAGGTTTCGTCGAGCCGGACGTCGTGGCGGTGTCAGATTTTCAGTTCGACAGTCCGGTTGTCTCGAAAAGCGTGGAATACGGCTAAAATACGGCTTTTTGCACAAAGGTCCCTAGAATTCTTGCCTCGGATTGCGTGCCACGACTTGGAGAGGGACCTGGAGGTGAGAAGAGTCTGCTGTGAGGGACTGGGCAGTAAATGCTGAAGCTAGAGGGACTGTGTTGCAATTGTGCACATGGGTGTATATATAGGTAGCTAGGGTTAGGGTTCTTCAAGGTCCTAAACCTCGTAGCCTCAGCCCTAGCCGCAGCCACCCAACAACCCTCTCCCTCTGCCGCACTCCACGGACCTCCCCGCACCGGCCTCCGCCTCCTCTCGCCGGAGAAGAAGGTGAAGCCGTTTCTTCTTCATCTCGGGTTGGAAGGAGTAGGCTCCATACAGAAGCCCTTGGGCGAACCCAAACTTCTTTGGAGAGATCCTCTGCGTGGTTGAAGCCGAGCTGAGGTGGACCCGGCCCCGGCCGCCGCCGTGCGCCGCCGCGGGACGCCGCCTTCCTCCTCAAGTTTTCCGACGAGGTAAGGGTTGAGATCCGGTTGTTTTTAAAAGGGCCTAGGAGTGTATCATTGTGTTCTAAACCATGAATGGACCTTACCTGTGAAGCCTGAGTCGTCGCCGTCGTCCCGGCCGCCGGCGGGAGCGGGTTTTGCCGGAAATTCCTGTTTCGGCCGAGAATCACCACGAGGGTCATCCGATCGACTAAATCCAGATCAAGACCGTTGATCTTGCTCCCCTTGGTGACTGCAAGCTGCTCCCGAAGATTGGTGCGAATCGGACGAAGATCGGCGGAGATCCAACGTGCCCTAGAACCGGCCAACCTTGAACCGCGGCCGTTCCTCGCCGTCCGACGCCGCCGTGCACCCGAGCCGCCGGCCAACCACCCAGCAAGCACCAGGGGACCGAGAGGAATCTTTTGGTCCATCTTGCGCCGGCCCAGGAGTCGCCGGCCGGGATCCGCCATTAACGGCCACCGAGCTCGGGTGAGCCCCGCCGCCGCGCGTCGTCGGCACTTTCCGCCGCCGGCCAGTGACCCAGGTGAGCCCTTAGGATCTGTAGGAAGCTTCCCATGATTTTGCATGAAACTTTTAACGAAAGGTTTTCATCTTTCCTAGCTGCACCACCTTGCTTGACCGAGCTCCTCCGGCGCCGCCTCGCCGGCGCTCCTCGGTCGCCGGGAACCTCCAGGTAGGCTCCTGTGATCCCATAGAGTCCCCCCATCAAGTTGCATGTCCCTCTTAACGTCAGGTTTGTGACCCTGAAGGTTGCGCCCGAATTGACTTCGGCCTTCACCTCCGGCGATCCCCGGTGCTCCGGGACTCCGGCAACCACCCAGGTAAGGTCCTAGCAACCCCTTATTAACCTCCATCATTTTTCTTTGGGCCGAGAGACCCCCCGTTGTTAGCCTCCAAAGCTTGCACCCGAGCCACCCTCTCGGGCTCATCTCCGGCCGCCGCCGCCTCCGGCCGCCAGGGCTCGACCCCACGTGGACCCGAGACCTTCTGGGACTCCAAGCAACCTGATGCTCACCTTGGTTCCAGGTCAGGACCAGAGTTGATCCAAGAACATCCAACCCGAGCCTTGGCTTGTTTGAGTTGGCGCACCACCTTGCTCCGGCCATCTTTCCGGCCGACCTCCGGCACCCCTCAGGTGAGCATCTCAGTTCTCAGTTGATAATATACATGATGCTCCATTATATCACAGCTATGTCTAGTGTTTAAACCTAATTTAGTGAAGTAATGCTTTGAGCTCTAAGTGGTCATGGGCCAACTTTGCCCTCGAGCTGCGTGTCCACCCAAACTTGTGAGCACGGGGTCTGTTTCCTCAAAGGTGACGCGCTGAAAGTTACGGCGCAGCTTTTGGACCCCCGGATTTCAAGAACGTGCCGAAACGGGCCGGAATATATACTAATTATGCAATTTGAAAACTGTTAGGGACCTCAATGCAATTTAGACACATATGCTGACTCTAGATAGTGTTTTACACCACTGGACATTTTGTTAGAGTCCCGTAGACTCTCGTCGATCGGGAATCGGGTTCCGTTCGATAAAACGGCTGTATCGAACCGTATTAGAGACACGTTACTATTGTGTTGTCGGGACGGGTATATGTGAGTCCAGTTCTGACTACAGTCTCTGTTCAGGGCCCAGCAGTTCGGCACCAGCCTCCCGGTAGTCTAGCGGGAGTTCGGGATCGGCCTTCATTCAGGTGGGTTTTACTTTCTTGGTCCTAGCATCTAACTCTATCATATTGGACGGGGTCAATTCAAAGCACACTGGGGTTAAATATTGATGGGTGATGGCTTATGCATGTTAATGGGTTGAGGGTGATATTTGGCATCGAACCCCATTGATTGTTTTAATTCAAATATTATATGTCACCGTTCACTTCAGTAATCATTATTCTAGATGCTACGGATTATTGCTACACATCGATAGTTACGTAGTTTCGTGTTTTGACGCTTCAGCTACCGTCTTTCCTTCGACTATGCTAATAGTAGGGCAACATGAGTTTACACGCCTCTACCTTATTCTGATTCATGCATCATGGTTACTGCTTTACTATTTCATATACATTGCGATTACTGCATTACTATTGCTCATACATTGTGGTTACTGTGCTCGAGGCTGCAACACGTGCACCCGCGGTTTGGCCACCGTGAGGGGTGCACTTTTCCGGAAAAGAGGTCGTAGGACCCGTGTATACCCACGAGGTGACGTAGTGGGGCCCCTTATTAGTGGTGGGGTTGAGGCGCCGAGGTGCGAGCGGTGCGACCCGTCGGTTTAGTTGTCCGACGTGGTCGGGTTTCTGCAGGTACGGTGTGGACCGTCGGTTTAGTTGTCCGACGTGTCCGGGTATTACAGGATACGGGTGTACAGGTTGCCTTTCCCCGTTGGGAGGGTGGTTGCTCCAGTAGTCTTCACGGTTTGTTTTACTATATTCTCATGCCTTACTATTTCTGCGTCACTGACATCCCACTTCGTGACAGGGTCCAGACGGGGAGAGAGGTAGACGGTGGTGAGGACGGGACAGGAGCAGCTGGGTCGCTGGGGACCCTGGACTGTGTTTATTCTTTTATTCTCGCTTTTCATTACTTTGTAGTTATGTGAGTGGTTCGCGATACCCTCGTGGGGTCGGCATGGATGTCGGTACGGGCTACATTTAGTGCCCCTGGTGGGATGTTTTTCCCTTTTATTTCTATCGGCCATTTAAAAATCAAAGAGGCAGAAGCCAAAGAAAAGGATTGCGAAAACCGTTTTTAAAAAAATCTAAGTGTCGTGTGGGCACTGGTTTCAAAACCCTGTGGATTTATGGATTGCGAAAGGGATTTCAAAACCTGGTGTCGGGTGGACACCGCTTTCAAACCTTGTGGATTTATGCTAATTTCGAAACTAGCTTTCAAAACGTAAGCGCCGGGTAGGCGCTCTTTCAAAACTGTAGATTTATCCTTTCCAAATTGACCGGCCATATGTTCTTCTGTTATTAGTTTAGAATGCTGGTTAATTGTTGTGATTGATTGGTTGTGTATGTCGGAACATGTACTGAACGCTACGCCGTGCACGTACAGGGGAGACTCTGTCCGTTTGCAGAGTGATCCTGTATGTGTGGCGGGTCTGGGCACGTGCCGGGGAAGAGGGGTTCTCTTTTAAACAAAAAAAAAAAATTTACACGTCAAACATTCGACTTTTATGAATCGTTTCCGCTAAAACAAACCCCCGGGGCGTGACAGATTAAATGGTATCAGAGAGTTCTTTCAATCACAACAGTTAGTGCCGACATCCGTGGACAACCCTCACATGCCTACATACGAATGAACTGGGTAGGGCATAGGACTGTAGAACGTGAGTGACCGAGGGGGGGGAAAAAGTTGAGTCCTTTCTCTCACTTTATGGTTGTTGTTAGTAGGGTAGTCTAAAGTTGACTCGTGTGATGTGTGACAGACATGGCCCGTACTAGATCATCGGCCGGGGACACAGAGTCAGAGTCCGAGTCCTTTCCCTCGCTAAGAGGTGCGATGTACCGTTGATGTTTAGCAAAGACTAAAGCCGACCTTCTTTGTGTGCGTACAGATCGAGGGCCGACTCAGCCAGCAACCGACGACGGGAATGGACATCGCCGACGAAGCCAATCGCCTGCTCCGCAACCAGCTACGCGACGTGGCTGGGCAGCTGCTGACTCTCGCGGAGCGCCTGAGCATGCTGACACAGGAACTCGAGAGCGTCGACCGGTTCCGGGGCGGCAGCAGAAGCGTGGCCCCTCCCGGGATGCCACCGACGGGCCCTCCCGCCGTCCAGGAGGCTACTAACCCGACCGTGCACGCCAACGCAGAGTGCGCCCGGCAGGAATGCTCTTACCCCGAATCGGCCGGGGACCCCCATTGGAGGGGCCGGGCGAGCAAACGCCCGAGAGCCGGGCAGACCCTCGTGCAGACGACGGAGGAGAGACCTAGGCCGCAGAAACCGTGCGTCATATGCGGCAACGCACACCTCATGACGAGCTGCCCGTGGCGGGACGGACACTGTTTCCGATGTGGCAGGCCGGGCCACACGCGTTATGAGTGCCCTCTGAAGCCGTCTGTCAGAAGACCCCCGGCGCCGCGACATGACGAGCCCAAGGGAACCGCCGCCTCCACCCCTCAAGGGGGCACCGATCCAGAGAGCCGACCTGATCCACGCCCGACGCAAGCACCGAAGGTCGAACGAGGGCTTAAGGGGAGCGCGCACGTGCAACCGGGATCCTGCGTCATCTGCAAGGGCGCGCACCCAGTGACGGAATGCACTTGGAGGTACCACTATTGTAACCGGTGCGGCTTGCCAGACCACAATCACCTCTCCTGCCCCCACGGGCCCACCCCCGCCTCTGCCGCCGTACCACCACTGCCAAGAGGAACAGAGAGCGCGGCGGCCCCCGTGCGGACAAAGAACTCGCCCGACGACCAACGATGCGCGGACTCTTTAGACAGCAAACCCCCTCCCCAACACGCGGTGCGACGCTGGCCCAAGGATTGTGGGCGGACTCCCCCGGCCGCCCCGGTAGACGACGCGTCGTCCCGAAATAGGGAATGACAGGTACTATTTCATTTTATTTTTCTATTTTTTTTTTCCTTGTTGCCTTCCCTTCCCTTGGCTATATAGAAGCACCGTTTGGGCCGGAGCAACCCGACCCTACCAGACCCTTGCGAGCCCCCCCCTGCTTTTAGCTCTACCTTTCGTTTCGTCGACTGTTCCGGTCTAGTGTGTTTACGGGCGAGGAAGCAGATCTAACCTTAGCGATTTGCACACCGGTACGTGAATTGCACAGTCTTCGATGCACGAAATTCTGCTTTCCCGATCCGATACCTGGGTTTTTGGTTAGGAACGACCCCTAGGATGACTTGTGTTCACAAGGGAGCGTAGGGTATTGGCATAGTGGGTTGGAGCCCCGAGTGTGTTTCACACAGTTGAGTCTCGTTGTTTCGGTTATTAGTCGTACGCGCTCTAATTTTTTTGGGGATCATTGTTAGTGCAGGGTTAGCCGCGGCCAGGGTTTCGGCTGTGGGCTTGATGTTTCAATGGATCCAGAGTGCTCGGATCAGTTACGGTGGTTAAGGGTTAAATCACTGTTCTCTTCGTAATCGTCCAGCTGATGGCACAGCAGTAGATGACTGCTATTGTTGCACTAGCCTCACAGTTTGCTTAGAGGTTGAACAAGCTGCCGACCTTTCGGTGTCTCCGTGTCTTATTTCGTTGGCCTATGGGCCCGATGGTAACCCTGTTTTGGGACGGATGCAAATCGACCCCACCTTTTGCACAGGTTTTGTGGATCGACGTGGACTCGCCTATGTGTTAGTCATGGTGATGTTTGTGACCACGAGGCGGTAGTAATCCTCGATAAAGGTTATGTTTCGGGCACTGAGATTGTGTTGGGAAGTATGTGATATACCTTCTGGTGGGAGTTGCGTCCCCAACTTGTTGTTGGCGACAAACCTTTAGTATTCCGCTGTTCTTTTGGTAAGCACGTTGGCTACAGGCAACGGACGGTCGAAAGAACTGAGGAAATACTCTGCCCTATAATGAGGAGTATCGGATTGGGTCTAAATTAGTAGCCTTAGAGTTGTAGATATCTTACGACTGACTTGTAGCCCTTGATTAAACTTTTTGAGCAGTTTCATAGAGTATGACTTCAGGCTGTAAGCTCCGGGAATGAAACTTTTTTTTAAGTTGTAAGTTTCGGGGACGAAACTTCTTTTAAGTTGTAAGTTTCGGGGACGAAACTTCTTTTAAGTTGTAAGTGATGTAAAGACTCAAAATATTTTATTCTTATTAAATAGATTAAAAGTAGAATCGTAGTCGATTTCGGGTTCAAAAGACCTACGTTGATTTATTTAGTCAATTGCCAGTGTACGAGTTGCCCGATTTACGAGATAAAAAGGCTATTTTCCAATCCGGACATGATCTCGGAAATCCGAGTTGACCGTTGCGATCGTCTCGTCGAACTGAGCGAGATTCATATTCAGCACTTTTCGATCTGACGGTCGGATCTTCCAGAATTCAACTAAGAAGTGGGAGAATCTTGCGGCTAATGTAACAGTGCCTGTGCACAGTGTCACTTAAGTGGCCACTGTAGATGAACAGTAAACCTCAATTTCGGGACTACGGCGGTGGCAACGCTGACTAATTCACTGTTCGGAACCCGAACATAGTGATTCAGGTAGTCGTTTCGAACGGCTTCGTCGTTCCGGACGCAATGGCACTGACGGAATTTTTGTTTGACGACCCTAGAGCCTCGAAAGGCGCGATAACTGTGTTTCGGTACAGTATAACATGGAATTTAAAAATTGTGGAGCAGATTTTTAGCGAACCAAAATCGCTACCTGATAGGTTTCGTCGAGCCGGACGTCGTGGCGGTGTCAGATTTTCAGTTCGACAGTCCGGTTGTCTCGAAAAGCGTGGAATACGGCTAAAATACGGCTTTTTGCACAAAGGTCCCTAGAATTCTTGCCTCGGATTGCGTGCCACGACTTGGAGAGGGACCTGGAGGTGAGAAGAGTCTGCTGTGAGGGACTGGGCAGTAAATGCTGAAGCTAGAGGGACTGTGTTGCAATTGTGCACATGGGTGTATATATAGGTAGCTAGGGTTAGGGTTCTTCAAGGTCCTAAACCTCGTAGCCTCAGCCCTAGCCGCAGCCACCCAACAACCCTCTCCCTCTGCCGCACTCCACGGACCTCCCCGCACCGGCCTCCGCCTCCTCTCGCCGGAGAAGAAGGTGAAGCCGTTTCTTCTTCATCTCGGGTTGGAAGGAGTAGGCTCCATACAGAAGCCCTTGGGCGAACCCAAACTTCTTTGGAGAGATCCTCTGCGTGGTTGAAGCCGAGCTGAGGTGGACCCGGCCCCGGCCGCCGCCGTGCGCCGCCGCGGGACGCCGCCTTCCTCCTCAAGTTTTCCGACGAGGTAAGGGTTGAGATCCGGTTGTTTTTAAAAGGGCCTAGGAGTGTATCATTGTGTTCTAAACCATGAATGGACCTTACCTGTGAAGCCTGAGTCGTCGCCGTCGTCCCGGCCGCCGGCGGGAGCGGGTTTTGCCGGAAATTCCTGTTTCGGCCGAGAATCACCACGAGGGTCATCCGATCGACTAAATCCAGATCAAGACCGTTGATCTTGCTCCCCTTGGTGACTGCAAGCTGCTCCCGAAGATTGGTGCGAATCGGACGAAGATCGGCGGAGATCCAACGTGCCCTAGAACCGGCCAACCTTGAACCGCGGCCGTTCCTCGCCGTCCGACGCCGCCGTGCACCCGAGCCGCCGGCCAACCACCCAGCAAGCACCAGGGGACCGAGAGGAATCTTTTGGTCCATCTTGCGCCGGCCCAGGAGTCGCCGGCCGGGATCCGCCATTAACGGCCACCGAGCTCGGGTGAGCCCCGCCGCCGCGCGTCGTCGGCACTTTCCGCCGCCGGCCAGTGACCCAGGTGAGCCCTTAGGATCTGTAGGAAGCTTCCCATGATTTTGCATGAAACTTTTAACGAAAGGTTTTCATCTTTCCTAGCTGCACCACCTTGCTTGACCGAGCTCCTCCGGCGCCGCCTCGCCGGCGCTCCTCGGTCGCCGGGAACCTCCAGGTAGGCTCCTGTGATCCCATAGAGTCCCCCCATCAAGTTGCATGTCCCTCTTAACGTCAGGTTTGTGACCCTGAAGGTTGCGCCCGAATTGACTTCGGCCTTCACCTCCGGCGATCCCCGGTGCTCCGGGACTCCGGCAACCACCCAGGTAAGGTCCTAGCAACCCCTTATTAACCTCCATCATTTTTCTTTGGGCCGAGAGACCCCCTGTTGTTAGCCTCCAAAGCTTGCACCCGAGCCACCCTCTCGGGCTCATCTCCGGCCGCCGCCGCCTCCGGCCGCCAGGGCTCGACCCCACGTGGACCCGAGACCTTCTGGGACTCCAAGCAACCTGATGCTCACCTTGGTTCCAGGTCAGGACCAGAGTTGATCCAAGAACATCCAACCCGAGCCTTGGCTTGTTTGAGTTGGCGCACCACCTTGCTCCGGCCATCTTTCCGGCCGACCTCCGGCACCCCTCAGGTGAGCATCTCAGTTCTCAGTTGATAATATACATGATGCTCCATTATATCACAGCTATGTCTAGTGTTTAAACCTAATTTAGTGAAGTAATGCTTTGAGCTCTAAGTGGTCATGGGCCAACTTTGCCCTCGAGCTGCGTGTCCACCCAAACTTGTGAGCACGGGGTCTGTTTCCTCAAAGGTGACGCGCTGAAAGTTACGGCGCAGCTTTTGGACCCCCGGATTTCAAGAACGTGCCGAAACGGGCCGGAATATATACTAATTATGCAATTTGAAAACTGTTAGGGACCTCAATGCAATTTAGACACATATGCTGACTCTAGATAGTGTTTTACACCACTGGACATTTTGTTAGAGTCCCGTAGACTCTCGTTGATCGGGAATCGGGTTCCGTTCGATAAAACGGCTGTATCGAACCGTATTAGAGACACGTTACTATTGTGTTGTCGGGACGGGTATATGTGAGTCCAGTTCTGACTACAGTCTCTGTTCAGGGCCCAGCAGTTCGGCACCAGCCTCCCGGTAGTCTAGCGGGAGTTCGGGATCGGCCTTCATTCAGGTGGGTTTTACTTTCTTGGTCCTAGCATCTAACTCTATCATATTGGACGGGGTCAATTCAAAGCACACTGGGGTTAAATATTGATGGGTGATGGCTTATGCATGTTAATGGGTTGAGGGTGATATTTGGCATCGAACCCCATTGATTGTTTTAATTCAAATATTATATGTCACCGTTCACTTCAGTAATCATTATTCTAGATGCTACGGATTATTGCTACACATCGATAGTTACGTAGTTTCGTGTTTTGACGCTTCAGCTACCGTCTTTCCTTCGACTATGCTAATAGTAGGGCAACATGAGTTTACACGCCTCTACCTTATTCTGATTCATGCATCATGGTTACTGCTTTACTATTTCATATACATTGCGATTACTGCATTACTATTGCTCATACATTGTGGTTACTGTGCTCGAGGCTGCAACACGTGCACCCGCGGTTTGGCCACCGTGAGGGGTGCACTTTTCCGGAAAAGAGGTCGTAGGACCCGTGTATACCCACGAGGTGACGTAGTGGGGCCCCTTATTAGTGGTGGGGTTGAGGCGCCGAGGTGCGAGCGGTGCGACCCGTCGGTTTAGTTGTCCGACGTGGTCGGGTTTCTGCAGGTACGGTGTGGACCGTCGGTTTAGTTGTCCGACGTGTCCGGGTATTACAGGATACGGGTGTACAGGTTGCCTTTCCCCGTTGGGAGGGTGGTTGCTCCAGTAGTCTTCACGGTTTGTATTACTATATTCTCATGCCTTACTATTTCTGCGTCACTGACATCCCACTTCGTGACAGGGTCCAGACGGGGAGAGAGGTAGACGGTGGTGAGGACGGGACAGGAGCAGCTGGGTCGCTGGGGACCCTGGACTGTGTTTATTCTTTTATTCTCGCTTTTCATTACTTTGTAGTTATGTGAGTGGTTCGCGATACCCTCGTGGGGTCGGCATGGATGTCGGTACGGGCTACATTTAGTGCCCCTGGTGGGATGTTTTTCCCTTTTATTTCTATCGGCCATTTAAAAATCAAAGAGGCAGAAGCCAAAGAAAAGGATTGCGAAAACCGTTTTTAAAAAAATCTAAGTGTCGTGTGGGCACTGGTTTCAAAACCCTGTGGATTTATGGATTGCGAAAGGGATTTCAAAACCTGGTGTCGGGTGGACACCGCTTTCAAACCTTGTGGATTTATGCTAATTTCGAAACTAGCTTTCAAAACGTAAGCGCCGGGTAGGCGCTCTTTCAAAACTGTAGATTTATCCTTTCCAAATTGACCGGCCATATGTTCTTCTGTTATTAGTTTAGAATGCTGGTTAATTGTTGTGATTGATTGGTTGTGTATGTCGGAACATGTACTGAACGCTACGCCGTGCACGTACAGGGGAGACTCTGTCCGTTTGCAGAGTGATCCTGTATGTGTGGCGGGTCTGGGCACGTGCCGGGGAAGAGGGGTTCTCTTTTAAACAAAAAAAAAAAATTTACACGTCAAACATTCGACTTTTATGAATCGTTTCCGCTAAAACAAACCCCCGGGGCGTGACAGTGGATTCGCGTGTCCTTGTGGATTCAAGGTTCATTCGCTCTCGTGGATTCGGAGCGAGGCACGTTCGTGGATTCGAAGGGTGCTATTGGGTGAAGACCGTGGATTCGGTCGGACGTCGTGGACTCGACGTTGGACGCCGTGGATTCGGCGTTGGGCGCAGATCGTGGATTCGAGAAGCGTCTGGAGCGAGCGGAGAAGATCCTCTAGGAGCGTATGGAAAAGGTTGAGTCGTAAGTGTGTACGGTAAATCACCTTGTACGTGTTTTAATTCTAGTGGATTTCTGCCGTGTTATCGGTCCCGTGGTTTTTTACTCCGGTGATGGAGTTTTCCACGTAAAAATCTTGCGAGTTATTTTCATTTCAGCATTGGGTTTTTTATCGCAACGATTTTTGAGTGTTTATACGTTTACACCTATTCACCCCCCTCTAGGTGTTTCTTCCCCTATTTAGATCCGTATTATATACGACCCAACAAGTGGTATCGGAGCGGGAATAGGGTTGTGAACAATGGTTGAAGGTGGAAACATCAATCGACCCCCTTTCTTTGATGGAACAAATTATGCGTACTGGAAAGTACGGATGAAAGCCTTTTTATCTTCCATCGACGAAAGGGTGTGGCATTCAATTGAATCAGGATGGACTAATCCAACTGAACTTATCTCTGATGTTCACACCTTAAAACCTAGGTCGAAATGGACCAAGGAAGAGTTTGAGTTATCTTCTTACAATGGCAAGGGAATTAATGCTATTTTTAATGCCTTATCTCAAACTGAATTCTCTCGCGTCTCGGCATGTGAGACTGCGAAAGAAATCTGGGATGTTCTCCAGGTTACACATGAGGGAACTAACCTCGTGAAGATTCAGAAACTGCAGATGCTTACGAGCAAGTTTGACTCTATTTTGATGGCAGAAAATGAATCTTTCACGGACTACTATACACGATTGCAAGACATCGTAAACTCATGTGCTAATCTGGGAGAGAAGATTCCAGAATTTAAGATTGTAAGAAAAATCTTAAGAACTCTTCCTGAACGATTTCGCCCAAAGGTTACTGCCATTGAAACTATTAAACACCCGGACGAAATACGTGTAGAAGAATTAGTTGGTTCATTACAAACTTATGAAATGACTTTTAATACTAACAATTCTTCTGGAAAAGCATCCACTTCTAAGTCTTCAGGTTATGCGTTGAAAACAACTAAGGAAGAAGACGCGGATACATCCTCCTCGGACGATGACGAGAACCTTTCTATGGAGGAATTTGAGAAGCAGCTCGCTCTCTTGACAAGGAATTTTCGCCGCAACTTTCGAAGGGGTAATTCAAGCAAATCTCCATCCTTCAGAAAGTGGAACAAAGGCAAGGGTACTCCAAGTCACAAGTCAAGAAAGCAGGAGAACTTCTCAAAGGATAAGAAAAGTTCAGAAGGACAACTGCAATGCTTCAAATGTCGAGGCTACGGCCACATTGCAACGGAGTGTCCTAACAAGTATCCGGCAAAGAAGAAGGCGATGCAAGTCGTCACTTGGGATGACAACTCAACGTCAAATGAGTCGTCTTCAAGTGATGAAGAAAAGAGCTCCACGGCATTCCACGCGTCCACATCTTCACCATTCATGTGCTTTATGGCAAGTACGTCTGAATCATTGTCCAACTCCACTGTTGAAAAGAATGCAATGGACAATGAATCGGATGATTCGGAAGGTGAAGAGTTTGCTCTAGCCTATCACAGATCTTTACAGGATTTAAAGAAACCGGCTAAGCAAAACAAGGGGTTGAGAGGGAGATTGCAGGATCTCGAAGAAGAAGTAAAAAGGGTAACTTCTCTCTCGACCGATCTTGAAGTGGAAAGGGATAGTTTGATAAAAGCAAATGTTTCCCTTCAAGAGTCCAATGAGCAGCTCGAGAAGAACTATATAGATATGGTGAACAAAGCAAACTACTTCTTGAAGCTCTATGGCGAGGGCCGACAGGAAAGACGGGAAATGACAGAGACCATTCTCCAACTCAAGGATGACTTACAGCAATTCTCTTTAGGAAGGAGTAAGTTGGATAAACTCCTTGGTCTTGGTCAAACAAATCGGTTCGGCCTCGGGTACACTCAAACTGGAAACAGTCCAAGTTCGAGTGGGACAGTCTTTGTGCCTCAGTCGGTATCTCCTCCTCCGACATCGGAATTCAAGACAAACAACGACAACAAACCTACCTCATCCTCTTCGGAATCGTCAAGCTCAAAGGTATGTTTTCGTTGTAATTTTGCAGGGCACATCGAAAGAAATTGCGAGATTGGAGCTCAAAGAACAAATCAACCACATCTTGCAATTGCTACCAATAAGCTCACTTCCCGGAATTCAAGGAAGGATTTTTCAAAAGAAAAGAACATTGGTAGCACCTCAAACAAGACGATGACAAAAGAAAAAGATCAATCATACAAGACGTCGTCTTCAAGAAGAATCTCTCAACCTTTACCAACATACTCCAAAACTCAAAAGGTTTGGGTATGCAAAGGTGAAACCCCTCCTTGTCCTTAATCGTTCTACGATTAAATCTTGTATAGTTTGTGTAGACTATTTTCTTTTCTTCTTTTTCTTTTGGCCAACTCGTCAACCATCCTTGCAAGGTAAATTGTATATTTTTTTCTTATTGGTTGATGTTTTCTCTCGGTTTTCTTGGGTAGCATTTCTGAGAGAGAAAGCTGATACGTTTGACTCTTTTCATGAGATTTGCCATCGTATTATGATTGAAAAGAATGAAAAGATCATTCGTGTTAGAAGTGATAGGGGTGGAGAATTCATAAATTCAAAATTCATTGACTTTTGTACTTCAAATGGCATTAAACATGAATTCTCGGCACCCTATACACCTCAGCAGAATGGTGTTGTTGAGCGCAAAAACGGGGTTGTTCAAGAGATGGCGCGTGTGATGCTTCATAGCCGGAAATTACCGCTACATTTTTGGGCTGAAGCTGTGAACACCGCTGTCTATGTCATTAACAGAGTGTATTTGCGCCCAGGAACCTTGAATACACCATATGAGCTGTGGTTTAGTAGAAAACCGGATATCAAGTACTTTCGTATCTTCGGGAGTCGATGTTACATCTTACGTGACCGTGAAAATCTTGGAAAGTTCGACTCTCGAAGTGATGAAGGGATCTTTTTGGGTTATTCTACGAATAGCAGAGCATATCGAGTATTTAACATTGATTCTAAGACGATCGTAGAATCTATAAATGTTAAAGTAGATGAAGCTTCCCATTTTGAATCTGAAAAATCTACCCTCGATATCTCTCTAGATGATGATTCTCCTGCTAGTGCATCTTCTCATAATAATACTTCCAATATTAATGATGCATCTAATGGTTCTTCTAGTTTATCTGATGTGCAGGAATCATCTCGTGTACCTCCGAGTACTCCGTTTCAACAAACGCTACGAATCTCCAAGGATCATCCGGAATCGAACATCATTGGAGATCCACAAGAAGGAGTTAGAACTCGAAGGCAGTTGGTTTGCGGATTTGCTTGCTACGTATCTTTAATCGAACCAAAGACAATAGATGAAGCTCTTCAGGATGACTACTGGATTAAAGCAATGCAGGAAGAGCTCCATCAATTTGAGCGAAACAAAGTCTGGGAATTAACGAAGCCTCCAAAGCAACATAATGTGATAGGTACCAAATGGATCTTCAAGAACAAGAAAGATGAAGATGGTACTATCATCAGGAACAAGGCACGACTAGTTGCTCAAGGCTACTCTCAAGTAGAAGGTATAGACTTTGACGAAACTTTCGCCCCTGTAGCTAGACTCGAGTCCATTCGTATATTGTTTGCGGCTCGGGAGGATCCGGATCGCGGCTAGGTTTTTATAAAGAACAAAAGGGTTTTGATTTCTTTTACTCCAATCTTTTGTTCAAAAGTTTCCAGAGCGCTTCTCTCTAGATTTCATCCTCCTTGGAAGCTTTCTAACTCAAGTTCTTCTGTTCCAAGTAAGTTTTATTGATCAAAATCTCGGTTTTTCACCGTTTTTCTCTTTTCCTCCTCAAACGTACGAAATTCTTGGATTGATTTTGTTTGTGGATGGTTTTTGATCAAATTTCTTTTGAAATAAGAACTCTGGGTTGTTTAGTTTTGATTATATGCTAGGTTTTCTCCTGATTAACGGATTTTTAGGCTTCGATTTCTAAAATTTCGGTTTTAGGGCATATAATAAGGATTTTCGAAATTCATGCAATTGATCTATTTTTAAAAGTCCTTTTGCAAAACTAATTTGATTCTTAGTCTCTCTACATGATTATGATTGTTTGGGTACAATTTTTTCAATTTTTGAAAACTAAGAATTTTTGTGTTCTTGAGTTGGTCTACTCAGGATTCCTTTTCTCAAGAAACCATTAGCAATGGTGATCACTTGGATTATTTTTCTACTTGCGGCTATGGTTCATACGAGAGACACCGTCAAGCCCAAGAGGGCTAAGAAGGCTAAGAAAGCGAAGAAGGCTAAAGATGATTCCGATACAGAATCTGAAACGGAATCAATTGATTGGGATGAACTGCAAGTTGAAGCAACGACTGTTCCGACTGCTTCAAAGGGAAAAGCACCTGCAGAAACATCGAAGGCTCCGCCTACTGCTGCTGAAAAAGGGAAAGCTCCAATGGAAGAAACTTCTGGGAAGACAAGAAGAAAAAGTGTTGCTCGCAAGAGAGGAAGTGCTCGAGGAATCACCATTGAGCAACCAGCTGCTGACCAAGCACCTGCACAAGACTTTGTCAGCTCGGCTAGAATAAAGGATTTTGAAAACAGAGAATGCATTGGAGAAAGGCATGTTGATGTAAAAGCCTTAACGCAACGTTCTCAGACGTTCGGGACTTTGTTTGACCAGAGAGGTCTTGCTCCCATTTGCGATTTCCCGGAGACCACTGGGTATTGTCTTCACTCAGTGAGGATGTTCTATCAGAATGCCTGCTATCTAGTTGATCAGGAAAGCGGGCGTCGGGATTTTCAAACATTAGTCAAGAATGTCAGAATCAAAGTAACGCCTCAGCTAATTGGTGAAGTACTAGGGATGGACGCCCGAGCCGATGGCACTCATTACCTGAAGAATCAAAACTTCAACACCTTCTCCTGGAGAGTGGTAGTTGATGGAATCTGTGTTCCAGATACTCGGTCGACAGGAAACTCCGTTTTCTCGAAAGAACTACGACCTGAGTACCGCATCTTAAATCTTATTGTTTGTTACAATATTATTCCAAACATGAACACAAAGGTTCTTCGGTGGGAAAGAATGATATTCCTTTATCTACTTGGAAACCCCGCAGCAGCAATGGGAGCTAACTTAAACATTCCCTACATCATCTGGTCAAGGATGGCACGATATGTGGAGCAAGCTCATCCGTCAGAGAGACTACCTTTTCCAATGATCATCATGCGCATTCTTCGCAAATTTAAAGCTGACACAAATGCGAGTTCCTATCTGCACAGTCTAGGAACGATCAATGACACGACAATTGTAAAGTCTCTTTCGACGAAGCCAGATGAACCTTTCATACCTCTTCACCGGCAACGAGAACAACGACAACAAGCAACAACCTCTGCACCGGCAGCAGCTCCTCCAACTCAACCAGCACCTCCGGCACAAGAAGCACCACAATCAACTTCTGATGATGATGCTTCTGTTACCTCAATCTATAAAGAACAGCAAAGGCTCTCCAACGAGCAAGAACGTATATCAAATGAACTGATTGAGGTAAAGGAAGAAATAAAGAAAGTAAATAAAAATCAATCAGCAATGAACAAGCGAATAAAGAAGATTTTCCAAATCCTCGGCTGTATCAGTTCAGACGAGTCTGAATGATCCGTATCCTTCTAATTTCTGTTTATTATGCACATGTTTAAATCCTACTGTTGTGCAGGTTTTTAAGTTTTAATTTGAGTTTTTAGTTCTCGAACTTAAACTGTTAACCATTCTCTCCACTTCTGTAATTTTTGGCTTTATTTGTGACAAAAAGGGGGAGAGAGTTTAGAACAATGAGAGAGTTTAGGACAATGATTTGAACAATGAACAATGATTGTGAAAATCTTGATGATGAAGATTTTGTATACATCAAGGTAAGTATGATCTCAACTTCAACTTTTGGTTTTTATCTTGTGATTTGTTGCATGTCTCGACTAACTATTTGCTAACTATTTGGGCATGTAATATAACTAACAAGTTGATGTTCACTAACAAGTTTGTGACACTTGGTTTTTGATTGCATAGAAGATATGTTGGTTCTTAACTCTGATCAATTACATATCTATATATATATTAGTTTGTCACAAACATGTTCATGACATTTGGTTTTTACGTGCAAAGAAGATATGTTGGTGTTTTTTTAACTATGATCAGTTTACATATCTGAATATAAATGTCATGGTAAGTATAAATGAGTTTAAACTTCATCTCTGTTTGTGGTTTTTGAATAATACAAAATTCTTGAGGTATCTAACGATTTCTTTTGTCAAGAATGATTTCTTTTTGCAGAGAGTACAGATGTCTAAGTCTAGAGTCTGTTTTAGGAGTTTAACTCATGTATTGTATTTTGGATCTCCATTGTAAATTTTTGTTGTATGGTGATAGCAACAAAAATATCTTTTTGAATTTTCTTTAGTGGATCTGTGTTTTGTCACGAAACCGCCAAAGGGGGAGATTGTTACGGAATTTGAGTTGGCGTAGTTTCGTGAAAGTTTCAAGTCCTGAAGATTGAAGGTGAAGAAAGTTGGATCATTTAACTCAATCTCAAGAAAGAAGAATTCAAAAGGATCAGGTATGTTTTACTAAAGAATTTGTGTGATCCGAATACTTCTTGTAGTGTAGAAACACTTGGAAGAATCTTTCATTGCATAAAAATCAAAAACTGGACTTGGGACATGTTCAGGATCCGGATCAGGCTGTTCGATCCGGATCCCGAAGGTGGTTCGTTCATACATCGTCGCAATCCGGATCGTAGTCTCTTGATCCGGATCCCGAACGTTGAGTTTACCATCTACCTTGAACGATCCGGATCTTGCTTCGCAATCCGGATCCCGAACGTTGATGTTTGGTGAACTGTATGAACGATCCGGATCGTAGTTACATGATCCGGATCCCGAACGTTCGTTTTTCTGGAATTGGCTGTTTCGTTATGACGATCCGGATCTCAGTTATCACGATCCGGATCGCCGTCCGTAAAATTCCAGAAATGGCAGGTTTTTGATTCTTATCTCCTTCCTAGGGTTTCTAACCTATAAATAGACCCTATGTCTTTCTTTCTAGGGTCAATCCACATAGCCGTCATTTTCATATATCATCTTATACGGCTATAGATCCACATATAGAGAAGAAAGGAAATCATTAGAGAATACTCTATGTTTCTTCATCTATATTGATTAGTTTGATTCTAGGTTTTCATACTCACATCTTGAGTTGAATCAAACTAATGAATACTTAGATGGTATTTCCGATCTATCTTTGATCTAAGTATTCGGCGGATCATCACCACCCAAAAAACAACGATTACCCCAAAATCGGCGCGTGGATTCGCGTGTCCTTGTGGATTCAAGGTTCATTCGCTCTCGTGGATTCGGAGCGAGGCACGTTCGTGGATTCGAAGGGTGCTATTGGGTGAAGACCGTGGATTCGGTCGGACGTCGTGGACTCGACGTTGGACGCCGTGGATTCGGCGTTGGGCGCAGATCGTGGATTCGAGAAGCGTCTGGAGCGAGCGGAGAAGATCCTCTAGGAGCGTATGGAAAAGGTTGAGTCGTAAGTGTGTACGGTAAATCACCTTGTACGTGTTTTAATTCTAGTGGATTTCTGCCGTGTTATCGGTCCCGTGGTTTTTTACTCCGGTGATGGAGTTTTCCACATAAAAATCTTGCGAGTTATTTTCATTTCCGCATTGGGTTTTTTATCGCAACGATTTTTGAGTGTTTATACGTTTACACCTATTCACCCCCCTCTAGGTGTTTCTTCCCCTATTTAGATCCGTATTATATACGACCCAACACTGTTGGCGTGCCCGAACCGTACAAATTGGCGGACTCGGGGTGTGACAGATTAGAGTGGTATCGGAGCCTAGGAACAGTCCTAGGTGGTTAGCAACTTTAGGGAGACCCTAGGGGTTAGCACGAGAGAGTGTGTGGATTATTAGGCGAAAGTATTTGATTGGTTATTGTTGTTCCCAAAAAGGATATTGGGACTGATCGAGGGCGACGAGCTTTAATTCTTCGGATATTACGTTGGGCGGCCGACAACGTAATGTTGGAGATGAAAAGGAGTACCCTCTTATACTTTCGCATGATTGGGTCGACGAGCCCTTTTGTCGGTATATAGACTGCGCGTTGCTCAAACGGTTGAGTTTGGGCTAGCTATTTCGTTGTGGTGTGCATATTGGCGATGACACCACATTGGGAAACGCACCTGTTTCGACTCGAGTCACGAGAGGGCTCGGGGACAAAAGACGTACACGAGCTGCGATAGTTGGTGACCGCACTTGTTGGTGTGGTCCAGCAGCAGATCAGGCTCCTTGCCGCTAAGCGAAAATTTCTCGCCGATAGGAAAGCTGATTCCAACGCCTAAGTGTGGCGTCGGTGTGACAGTCGGAGCAGATAGATAGGCTCCAGTAGCTGGTAGCGCAGCAAGCTGAGGCTACATAAATAACGCATGAGCGTAAGGCGTCGCCGCATGTAGGGGCGACAGTAGAGAGTGGCAGTGGCCGCCGAGCTTTTGTCGGCGCACCCCGCACCTTTAGCGAGGGGTGTTATAAGCTTGTGTCAGCTAGTTGCTGGCAAAGTGTGGTTAGAAAGGTCCAGTGAGAGACCGACTCACAGAACGGTGGTGATCGCTATGTGCGAGAACCAAGTTAAGGTGCCCTGAGGGTTAGGGCAAGAAAGATTTACAGGCCTGGTAGGGGAATTGCCTCTGATGACGGTAGTAACCGTGTGGCGTATTGAGTGTGGCTGAGTTGCCGCATAGTGGAGTTAGTGAGGCTCAGAGTAGGCTTCAAGGTGCGGGAACCTCTCGAAAGAGCGAGAGTTTTGAAGCGCTGTTTTGATGAATGGGCGTAATGGCAAGGATTGCCACCGCAGGATTTGAGTGTTAATCACCAGGATGGTGAACTGTTATTGTGATGCCTCGACCCAGTTGGGAGAATGCATAAGAGCCGTAGGGGTACGTAAGCGAATCGCTTAAAGATGGATTTTTTGCGAGTTAGCATGGGGGCGTAGGACGCCCAATTGTTTGGGTGCTCATGGAGCACAAGTATTGTTTAGCCAGAGAGAGCTGATTAGGTGGCATAGTAGCCTTTGCCCAGTGTGGCCAGAGTTGATAGAGAGTTTTGGGTCGTGGATTGACAACTGGTTAGTTGGTTTTGCTCAGTGAGCATAGTGGTCGCGTGGCGACGATTAGCGGGTTCGCTTGGGGACGATCCGTGCCTGGACCATGTTTGTGGACTGTGGGCCTGTAGCCCAGTGGGCAGGCGCAGTCAGCTGTGAGAGACAGCGGCCCGAGACCTGATGGCGGGGCATGATAGAGATTTGGTCGGGACGGTAGTCCGAGCGATGACCCGAAGACGTGGAATGCCACGTGTGAGCATTGAGGCTATTAGTACACTGAGATTAGTACACTGAGAGTGTGATATGACCAGGCCGTAGAGCTAGTGGTGATTGAGGTACTGTAGCTCCTAGTGGGAGTGTTGGTGTAGTAGTCCTAAGTGAGGATCTACCCGTATGACGTATGGATCTGTGTGTTACGGAATTTGAGTTGGCGTAGTTTCGTGAAAGTCTCAAGTCTTGAAGATTGAAGGTGAAGAAAGTTGGATCATTTAACTCAATCTCAAGAAAGAAGAATTCAAAAGGATCAGGTATGTTTTACTAAAGATTTTGTGTGATCCGAATACTTCTTGTAGTGTAGAAACACTTGGAAGAATCTTTCATTGCATAAAAATCAAAAACTGGACTTGGGACATGTTCAGGATCCTGATCAGGTTGTTCGATCCGGATCCCGAAGGTGGTTCGTTCAGACACCAGTTCAATCCGGATCGTAGCCCCTCTTGATCCGGATCCCGAACACTGAGTTTACCATCTTCCTTGAACGATCCGGATCAGGCTTCGCAATCCGGATCCCGAACGTTGATGTTTGGTGAACTGTATGAACGATCCGGATCAAGCACTTCGATCCGGATCCCGAACCTTCGTTTTTCTGGAATTGCCTGACTCGTTACGACGATCCGGATCACAGCTAATCCGATCCGGATCGCCGTCCGTAAAATCTCCAGAAATGTTAGGTTTTTGATTCTTATCTCCTTCCTAGGGTTTCTAACCTATAAATAGACCCTATGACTCTTTTTCTAGGGTTAATCCAAAAAGAGGCCGAAAATAAAAATAGCCGTCATTTTCATATATACGCCTCTAGATCCACATATAGAGAAGAAAGGAAATCATTAGAGAATACTCTATGTTTCTTCATCTATATTGATTAGTTTGATTCTAGGTTTTCATACTCACATCTTGAGTTGAATCAAACTAATGAATACTTAGATGGTATTTCCGATCTATCTTTGATCTAAGTATTCGGCGGATCATCACCACCCAAAAACAACGATTTACCCCAAAAATCGGCGCGTGGATTCGCGTGTCCTTGTGGATTCAGGTTCAACCGCTCTCGTGGATTCGGAGCGAGGCACGTTCGTGGATTCGAAGGGTGCTATTGGGTGAAGACCGTGGATTCGGTCGGACGTCGTGGATTCGACGTTGGACGCCGTGGGATTCGGCGTTGGGCGCAGATCGTGGATTCGAGAAGCGTCGCGGAGCCGAGCGGAGAAGATCCTCTAGGAGCGTATGGAAAAGGTTGAGTCGTAATTGTGTACGGTAAATCACCTTGTACGTGTTTTAATTCTAGTGGATTTCTGCCGTGTTATCCGTCCCGTGGTTTTTTACTCCGGTGATGGAGTTTTCCACGTAAAAATCTTGCGTATTATTTTTTATTTCCCGCATTGGGTTTTTATCGCAACGATTTTTGAGTGTTTATACGTTACACCTATTCACCCCCCTCTAGGTGTTTTTTTCCCCTATTTAGATCCTTATTACATATAACCCAACAAGTGGTATCAGAGCGGGAATAGGGTTGTAAACAATGGTTGAAGGTGGAAACATCAACCGACCCCCGTTCTTCGATGGAACAAATTATGCGTACTGGAAAGTACGGATGAAAGCCTTTTTAATTTCCATCGACGAACGGGTGTGGCAATCAATTGAATTAGGATGGTCTAATCCAACTGAATTTATTGGTGATGTGCGCACCTTAAACCTAGGTCGAAATGGACCAAGGAAGAGTTAGATTCATCTTCTTACAATGGCAAGGGAATTAATGCTATCTTTAATGCCTTATCTCAAACTGAATTCTCTCGCGTCTCGGCATGTGAGACTGCGAAAGAAATCTGGGATGTTCTTCAGGTTACACATGAGGGAACTAACCCGTGAAGATTCAGAAACTGCAAATGCTTACGAGCAAGTTTGACTCTATCTTAATGGCAGAAAACGAATCTTTCACGGACTACTATACACGATTGCAAGACATCGTAAACTCATGTGCTAATCTGGGAGAGAAGATTCCAGAATTTAAGATTGTAAGAAAGATCTTAAGAACTCTTCCTGAACGATTTCGCCCAAAGGTTACTGCCATTGAAACTATTAAACACCCGGACGACAATACGTGTAGAAGAATTAGTTGGTTCATTACAAACTTATGAAATGACATTTACTACTAACAATTCTTCTGGAAAGGCATCCACTTCTAAGTCTTCAGGTTATGCGTTGAAAACAACTAAGGAAGAAGACGCGGATACATCCTCCTCAGACGATGACGAGAACCTTTCTATGGAGGAATTTGAGAAGCAGCTCGCTCTCTTGACAAGGAAGTTTCGCCGCAACTTTCGGAGGGGTAATTCAAGCAAATCTCCATCCTTCGGAAAGTCGAACAAAGGCAAGGGTACTTCAAGTTACATGTCAAGAAAGCAAGAGAACTTCTCAAAGGATAAGAAAAGTTCAGAAGGACAACTACAATGCTTCAAATGTCGAGGCTACGGCCACATTGCAACGGAGTGTCCTAACAAGTATCCGGCAAAGAAGAAGGCGATGCAAGTCGTCACTTGGGATGACAACTCAACGTCAAATGAGTCGTCTTCGAGTGATGAAGAAAAAGAGCTCCACCGCATTCCACGCGTCCGTATCTTCACCCTTCATGTGCTTTATGGCAAGTACATCCGAGTCGATGTCCAACTCCACTGTTGAAAAGAATGCAACGGACAACGAATTGGATGATTCGGAAGGTGAAGAATTTGCTCTAGCCTATCACAGATCTTTACGGGATTTAAAGAAACCGGCTAAGCAAAACAAGGGGTTGAGAGGGAGATTGCAGGATCTCGAAGAAGAAGTAAAAAGGGTAACTTCTCTCTCGACCGATCTTGAAGTGGAAAGGGATAAACTGAATAAAAGAAATGTTTTCCCTTCAAGAGTCCAATGAGCAACTCGAGAAGAACTATATAGATATGGTGAACAAAGCGAACTATTTCTTGAAGCTCTACGGCGAGGCCCGACGGGAAAATTGGAAATGACAGAGACCATTTGCCAACTCAAGGATGACTTACAGCAATTTTCTTTAGGAAGGAGTAAGTTGGATAAACTTCTTGGTCTTGGTCAAATAAACAAGTTCGGCCTCGGATACAATCGAACTGAAGACAATTTTAGTTCGGTTGGGACAGTCTTTGTGCCTCAGTCGGTATCTCCTCCTCCGACACCGGAAATCATGACAACTAACGACAACAAACCTACTTCATCTCTTCAGAATCGTCAAACACAAAGGTATGTTTTCGTTGTAATTCTGCAGGGCACATTGGAAGAAATCGCAAGATTGGAGCTCAAAGATCAAATCAACCATATCTTGCAACTGCTACCAATAAGTTCACTCCATGGAATTCAAAGAAGGATTTTCCTAAAGAAAAGGACATTGGTAGTACTTCAAACAAGACGATGACAAAAGAAAAAGACCAATCTTGCAAGACGTCTTCATCAAGGAAAACTTCTCAACCATTGCCAACATACTCCAAAACTCAAAAGGTTTGGGTATGCAAAGGTGAAACCCCTCCTTGTCTTTAATCCTTCTTCGATTAAATCTTGTGTAGTTTATGTATACTACTTTCTTTTCTTCTTTTTCTTTTGGCCGACCCGTCAACCATCTTTAGGAGGTAAATGGTACATTTTTTTATTGGTTGATGATTTCTCCTCGGTTTTCTTGGGTAGCATTTTAAAAGAGAAAGCTGATACGTTTGACTCTTTTCATGAGATTTGCCATCGTATTATGATTGAAAAGAATGAAAAGATCATTCGTGTTAGAAATGATAGAGGTGGAGAATTCATAAATTCAAAATTTATTGATTTTTTGCACTTCAAATGGCATTAAACATGAATTCTCGGCACCCTATACACCTCAGCAGAATGGTGTTGTTGAGCGCAAGAACAGGGTTGTTCAAGAAATGGCGCGTGTGATGCTTCATAGCCGGAATTTACCGCTACATTTTTGGGCTGAAGCCGTGAACACCGCTGTCTTTGTCATTAATAGAGTTTACTTGCGCCCAGGAACTTTAAATACACCATATGAGCTGTGGTTTAGTAGAAAACCCAACATCAAATATTTTCGTGTCTTCGGGAGTCGATGTTACATTTTACGTGACCGTGAAAAACTTGGAAAGTTCGACTCTCGAAGTGATGAAGGGATCTTTTTGGGTTATTCTACGAATAGCAGAGCATATCGAGTATTTAACATTGAATCTAAGACGATCGTAGAATCTATAAATGTTAAAGTAGATGAAGCTTTTCACTTTGGATCTGGAAAATCTACCCTCGATATCTCTCTAGATGATGATTCTCCTGCTAATGCATCTTCTCATAATAATACTTCCAATATTAATGATGCATCTAATGGTTCTTCAAGTTTATCTGATGTGCAGGAATCATCTCATGTATCTCCGAGTACTCCGTTTCAACAAACGTTACGATCTCCAAGGATCATCCGGAATCGAATATTATTGGAGATCCACAAGAAGGAGTCAGAACTCGGAGGCAGTTGGTTTGTGGATTCGCTTGCTACGTATATTTAATCGAACCAAAGAACATAGATGAAGCTCTTCAGGATGACTACTGGATTAAAGCAATGCAGGAAGAGCTCCATCAATTTGAGCGAAACAAAGTCTGGGAATTAACGAAGCCTCCAAAGCAACACAATGTGATAGGTACCAAATGGATCTTCAAGAACAAGAAAAATGAGGATGGTACTATCATCAGGAACAAGGCACGATTAGTTGCTCAAGGCTACTCTCAAGTAGAAGGTATAGACTTTGACGAAACATTCGCCCCTGTAGCTAGACTCGAGTCCATTCGTATACTATTTGCTATTGCTTGTCATTTTAAAATCAAATTATTTCAAATGGACGTTAAGAGCGCATTTCTACATGGGTTTTTAAATGAGGAAGTTTATGTGGCTCAACCGAAAAGTTTTGTAGATCATAAACAACCTAACCATGTTTTTCGTTTGAAAAGGCTCTTTACGGTCTGAAACAAGCACCGCGAGCATGGTACGAAAGGTTAAACAAAGCACCTTTTGGAGAAGGGCTATACTCGAGGGGGAGCTGATAGGACTCTCTTTGTGAAGCATTATCAAAGCAATTTCATTGTAGCACAAATCTATGTCGATGACATTGTATTTGGCGCAACAAGAGATAATGATGCTTCTAAATTCGCGGAGACCATGGAAAGCGAATTTGAGATGTCCATGATGGGGCGAATTGACTTATTTCCTTGGATTGCGAATTAAACAAAATGATGAAGTATTCACTTGAGTCAATCCAAGTATGCAATGGAGTTGGTCAAAAAGTTTGATCTCGAAAATTGTAAAGATTTTCCGACTCTAATGGGAACTAGCCACAAGGGACTTGGAAGTGAAATCACATAGTGAGAATGTAGACGAGAAACTGTATCGAAGTATGATTGGAAGTCTTACTTTACCTCACGGCTAGTCGCCCGGATATATCTTTTGGTGTTGGGATTTGCGCGAGATACCAATCAGCACCAAAGGAGGTTCACCTGAAAGCGGTGAAAAGGATCATCCGGTATATCAAAGGATCAATTAATTTCGGAATTTGGCATCCTATGGGAACAAGTTTGGATATTGTTGGATACTCAGATGCCGATTGGGCAGGTTCAGTGGATGATCGGAAAAGCACGAGTGGTGCATGCTTCTATCTTGGCCATTGCCTTGTTGCATGGCACAGTAAAAAGCAGAACTGCATAGCACTCTCGACTGCCGAAGCGGAATACATTTCAGCTGGAAGTTGCTCAACTCAACTCATTTGGATGAAAAGGCGTATTGAGCGACTTCCGCATTTCAGCATCTTCGGTAACAATTCTTTGTGACAACACAAGTGCAATTAACATTTCTAAAAACCCTGTGTTGCACTCTAGAACAAAAAATATTGAGCTTAGATATCATTTTCTGAGAGAGCTAGTTGAATCAAATACTCTTCAACTTTCATATATTTCGACTGAGAATCAATTAGCTGACATTCTAACAAAACCTTTGGATCTAAAACGTTTTATTCATTTACGAAAAGCAATTGGAATGCTTTCCTTGAAATAACTTCTTTTTGAAACCTTTGCTTAGGATAGGTTTTGTATTTTGTTTTGTTTTGTTCATTATCTATGTTTGTACATAGGACATTAATTGAGCATAGATCATAATTGACTTTAATTGCATCTTTTCGCACATTTAGAAATTTATTATGCTTTTGCCATCATAATATTTCACTATTGCAATGATCATTTATGTTAATTAAATCATCTTCTCAGTGATCAAAGTCAATTTCTCTCTCTCAATGATCTCTTGGTATAGTCATTATCTTATTTGACTGCTTAGTCGAGTATGAAATCGAGATCAATTTTTGGTTGAATACTTTATATCTTAAATAATTGATAGCCAATTGAGGGGGAAGTCATAGAAAAAGTAAAATGCTCAAAAGATGTGGAAAGAGTTACATCCCAATGAGGAGTGTGAAAACTACCACCACATGGAGGAAAAGAGCTACCACCTCGGTCGTCCGAGTATTGTGTGCAGCTACCACATGTATACCAAGCATGGTTGTTCAAATTTTGATTAAGTAAAATGCATGTTGAAATACTTGACTCCGTCAATTTCAAGGTTGGTATAAGGTGGGTTTTTAAAGAAAGATGCTCAAAGAGCCACTCTCTTCAACAGATTGTCTAGATACATTATCTACTATATTTGGGATTTCAAACATCTATTGATCTTTGTATTTCATTTTTTTTACTGAATTGATGATTTGATAAAGGCATTACTCATAAGATCAAGTTAGATGTAATTGAAGGTGTTCAACTTTAAGGGATTTAATTTTTGTAAATTCTCGTTTCATTTTTGGATATTATTGATAGATTTGGCATAATCTAATTCTTGTTGTATGAAACGATGATTTTTGTTTAAAGTTGATACACATCTGTGCTTACAATCTTTTTCTGGTTTTTCTTGAATTTCTCTGAAATTTTCTAAAGAAAAAGTTGGAGCCGATCCGGATCGGGCAAGATGATCCGGATCCCGAACGCAGGTATTCTTCTGCGGGCTGACGATCCGGATTGGTCCTGCCGATCCGGATCCCGAACGCAGTTTCTCACTGCGGGTAGCCGATCCGGATCGCAAGCATGGTCTGATCCGGATCGCGGCTAGGGTTTTATAAAGAACTGTCACGCCCCGGGGGTTTGTTTTAGCGGAAACGATTCATTAAAAGTCGAATATTTGACGTGTAATTTTTTTTTTTTTTTTGTTTAAAAGAGAACCCCTCTTCCCCGGCACGTGCCCAGACCCGCCACACATACAGGATCACTCTGCAAACGGACAGAGTCTCCCCTGTACGTGCACGGCGTAGCGTCCAGTACATGTTCCAACTTACACAACCAATCAATCACAACAATTAGCATTCTAAACTAATAAAAGAAGAACATATGGCCGATCAATTTGGAAAGGATAAATCCACAGTTTTGAAAGAGCGCCTACCCGGCGCTTACGTTTTGAAAGCCAGTTTCGAAATCAGCATAAATCCACAAGGTTTGAAAACGGTGCCCACCCGACACCAAGTTTTGAAATCCCTTTCGCAATCCATAAATTCACAGGGTTTTGAAACCAGTGCCCACACGACACTTAGATTTTAAAAACGGTTTTCGCAATCTTTTCTTTGGCTTCTGCCCTCTTGATTTTCAAATGGCCAATAGAAATAAAAGAAAAAGTAACGCACAAGGGGCACTAAATGCAACCCGTACCGACATCCACGCCGACCCCACGAGGGTATCGCGAACCTCTCACATAACTACAATGCAATGAAAAACGAGAATGAAAGAAGAAATACAGTCCAGGGTCCCCAGCGACCCAGCTGCTCCTGTCCCGTCCTCACCACCGCCTACCTCTCCCCCGTCTGAACCCTGTCACGAAGTGGGATGTCAGTGACGCAAAAATAGTAGAGCAGGAGAATATAATAAAACAAACCGTGAAGACAACCGGAGCAACCACCCTCCCAAGGAGGAAAGGCAACCTGTACACCTGCATCCTGTAATACCCGGACACGTCGGACAACTAAACCGACGGTCCATACCGTACCTGCAGAAACCCGACCACGCCGGACAACTAAACCGACGGGTCGCACCGCTCGCACCTCGGCGTCTCAACCCCACCACTAATAAGGGGCCCCACTACGTCACCTCGTGGGTATACACGGGTCATAGACCACTTTTCCCGGAAAAGCGCACCCTTTGCGGTGGCCAAACCGCGGGTGCGCGTGTGACAGCCTCGAGCCAAGTAACCATAACCATCATCATGTCAGCATCATAATATATATACCAAAAGTAAAACGGCAACAGGTATGCTCAAAGTAAAACCGTAACATATGCGATCGAAAGTAACCCGCTATCATGTATAATCAAAAGGAAAACGACCGTCGGAAAACCGACGCTAAACATTATGACGAAACCCATTAACATGCATAAGCCATCACCCATCAATATTTAACCCCAGTATGCTTAGAATTGACCCCGTCCAATATGATAGAGTTAGATGCTAGGACCAAGAAAATAAAACCCACCTGAATGAAGGCCGATCCCGAACTCCCGCTAGACTACCAGGAGGCTGGTGCTGAACTGCTGGGCCCTGAACAGAGACTGTAGTCAGAACTAGACTCACATATACCCGTCCTGACGACACGACAGTAACGGAGTGTTTATACGGGGCAATATTGCCGATTTACCGCACAGAATCTAACTCTCGATCAATGAGGACCTACTGAACTCTAACAAGATGCCTAGTAGGCGTGTAAACGCTGTCTAAGGACAGCCAGCAAGTCCGAATCGCATTTTAGTCCAAATGTATTTTTAATTTGCATAAAGTTATTGCATTAATCCGATGTTTCGACTCGTTCTCAAAATCCGGGAGTCCAAAAGCTGCGCCGTAACTTTCAGCACATTTGTTACGACGAGACGGAGGCCGTGCTCGCAATATTGGGCCGAGACCAGGCCCATTTACAAGTTGGCCCAAAAACACAAGGGCTCCAAATTAGTATGTTGCGACTTAATATATACTTGATCTGCAAGTGATCTAACTGGAGCATGGTATACAGTAGGGACTGAGGATAATGGGGGCTCACCTTGCGCGCGTCGGAGGCCGGCCGGGAAGTTCGCCGGAGCAAGGTGATGAAACTCCAACCAAGCTAGAGCTCGGTTTGGCCGAATCTTGATCGGCTCGGGCCCTAGGCTTGAGCAGAGGCCAGTAGCATAGGAGAGTGCTCACGGGGGTGGCTCGGTCACTTCCCGACCCAACGCCGGCGACCCCGGGCGGCGATCGGCTGGAATCCGAGCTCTACGGCCACCTATAGAGCAAACAAATGGGAAGTTTATGAGAAGGGTTCCTTGAGCCCATGCAAAGGCATGAAAGCGATGCCCTCGACCACGAGACCTTACCTGGGTGGTTGGCCGCGACTAGATGCGGCGACGGCGGCCGGCGGTAGGTGCTCGGATTGCCTTAAGGGTGCAATTACTGAGAAAGGAAGTCCCACGTTAATATCCACATGCATTGGTTTTGAAAAGTCCTATGACCAATATCATCACATTGGACAACTTACCCGCGTGGAACAACGCCGGCGGCGCGCGGTGGCGGGCTCGGCCAAGCTCGGGGGAGCTTAATGGCGGATTACGGCCGGCTGGGTTCTGGCCGGTGGGACTTGGACCAAAAGGTCCCTCTCGGTGCAAGGAGTCTTCTGGTGGCGGTGGCCGGCGACCCCAGTGAGCGGCGGCGCCGGTTGGGTGGATTCCGGCGAAGTGCACAAGAGGCCGGTTCTAGGGCATCCCCGTACGGCGTGGTCACTCGCGATCTTCCTCAAAACTTCGCAGGTGAGTTGCAGTCGATGAGGAGATGAGGATCAACGGTACCGATCGTGTTTTCAACTCGCTAAAGAAGTGAGGAACCGAGTTTCGTCGGAAACTATTTTCTTCCGGCGACCTAATGCTTCCGCCGGCAACAGGGACGGCGCCAAGGGCTCAGGCTGCACCAGCATGATCCTTACGAGGTCAGAAGAGGAAAAGGAGGGTCCCTAGGCCATTTTTGGTAATAAGTAGCATTCAACCACTTACCTCGCCGGAATACAAGAAGAAAAGCTTCTTCCCGCGGCGGCGCACGGCGGTGCCAGACCTCGGTTCACTTCAGCTCGGCCTCGACCATACAGGGGATCTCCGAGGACGCTAGGGAACCCCCAGACCCTCGGTGAGCACCCCTTCCTTTCCAACCCGAGATGAAGGGTTTCTTGATTCTTTTCTTCACCGGCGACGGGGGTGGCGGCGGGCCGGTGCGCGACCTCCGTGGAGTGCGGTAGAGAGGGTGGAAGAAGTTGGGAGGTGCGGCTGGGGCAGCAGCTACGAGCTTAGGGATAATGGAAACCTAACCTCATATGTGTATATATTAGAGTTATGCCTTTGCATTTAAACCCTCCATCTCTTGATATTAGAAGATCAGTCCTCCCAGCAGCTCATATTCACACTTAGGTCCCTCACCAAGCACTTGCACGGTTTTCGAGGCACAAACTATAGGGTTTCCGCGTAATTTATCACGTTTTTCAGTATATTTACGCTTTTCGAGACACCGAGTTGTCAAACTGAAAAATGGACACCGCCACGACGTCCGGCTCGACGAGACTATCAGGTAGCGATCTCTGATTTTCGCGAAGCTGCCCGGATAAAATCTCGGTCCATAATAACTGTGTCAAAATACAGTTTTCGCGCTTTTCGAGATTCCAGAGTCGTCAAACAGAATTTCCGTCAGTGCCATTGTGTCCAGAATGACGAAACGTTCGAAATGACTACCTGGTCACTATATTCGGATTCCGAACATTGAATTAGTCAATATTATATTCGTCGGGGTCTCGAAAACCAGGGTTACTGTTCATCTACAGTAACTCACTAAGTGCACTGTGCGCAGAGACACTGTTACATTGGTCGCGAGATTCTCCCACTTCTTAGTGAATTCTGGAAGATCCGACCGCAGATCGAAAAGTGCTGAATATGAATCTCGCTCAGTTCGACGAGACGATCGCAACGGTCAACTCGGATTTCCAGATCATGTCCGATTGGAAATACCTTTTTGTCTCGTAAATCGTGCAACTCGCACACTGGCAATTGACTAAATAAATCAACGTAGGTCTTTTGAACCCGAAATCGACTACGATTCTGCTTTTAATCTATTTATTAAAATAAAATATTTTGAGTCTTTCATCACTTACAACTAAAAGAATTTCGTCCCGAAACTTACAACTTAAAAAAAGTTTCATTCCCGGAGCTTACAGCCTGAAGTCATACTCTATGAAACTGCTCAGAAAGCTTAATCGGGCTACAAGTCAGCGCAAGGTATCTACACCTCTAAGGTTACTAATTTAGACCCAATCTGATACTTCCTCATTACAGGGCATGGGTATTTCCTCAGTTCTTTCGACCGTCGCCGTTGCCTGCGCCACGTCGCTTACCCAAAGAACAGCGGAATACCAAAGGTTTGTCCGCCGACACACAAGTTGGGGACGCAACGCCCACCAGAAGGTATATCACATACTTCCCAACACAATCTCAGTGCCAGAAACCATAACTTTTATCAAGGATTACTACCGCCTTGTGGTCACAAACATCGCCCTGATTAACACATAGGCGAGTCACCACGTCGATCCACAAAACCTGTGCAAAAGTGGGGAATTTGCATCCGTCCCAAACAGGGTTACCATCGGGCCCATAGGCCAACGAATTAAGACACGGGGACACACTGAAGGGTCAGCAACTTGTTCAACCTCTAGCAAACTGTGAGGCTAGTGCAATAATAGCAGTTCATCTACTGCTATGCCATCAGCTGGACGATTACGAAGAGAACAGTGATTAACTGTTAACCACCGTAACTGATCCGAGCCCTCTGGCTCCATTGAAACATAGCCCACAGCCGAAAACCACGACCGCGGCTAACCCGCACTAACACGATCCCAAAAACCAGAGTGCGTACGACTAATAACGAAACAACGAGACTCAACTGTGTGAAACACACCTGAGCTCCAAACCACTATGCCAATACCCTACGCTCTCCTTGTGAACACAAGTCATCTAGGGTTCGTTCCTAACCAAATACCCAGGTAGCGGATCGGAAAGGCGGAGGTTTGTGCATCGGAAACTGTGCAATTCACGCACCGGTATGCAAATCGCTAAGGTTAGATCTGCTTTCCTCGGCCCGCCGAGCACACTAGACTTCTCGAGTGCTACATCACTCACACCTTAAAAGAGTTTCATCCCCCGAAACTTAAATACGCCAGGGTCCAATACATGGAAAAGTGGCCAAACATATCCGACTTGCGCTTCCCATTGGCCTTGCGCCCCTCGTGATCTGTACTGCTTCACAATCACAAACTCGCAACCCACCAACCTCAAGACTATGCCTTGGTCATGGGGAGCTGGCGACAAAACCGCGAACACGTCCTACTTCCGTCTTGGCACCCAGGGGTGCGACACTCTGATTAACCTCTACCGCTCGGTCCCAAACCATTGCCCTTCCAGCACCATACACTGAGCCTAGCTGCGCATACCCCCAGGCCAACGATCACATTCCCAACTAGAGTATTTAAGCTCTAGGTCCGCTCAAAAAAGGAAAGAAATCAAGCCCAAACGAACACGATTTGCTAGTCCCAGTGGTCTCTTTTCTCGACCCCAGGGGGAAATCCCAAGACCCCCACACAACACTACTACACGATCCCAAACAACACGACTACACAAACGCGACAACCGAGCTAAACGAAAACAAAACTTAACCCGTACTCACACACACCCCAACAAGTCAGTTCTAGACTCCGCTAGTATAGCACTTAACCAACTATCGAGAAAACGGGACATATACTTTTCCCCCGCTCCCCCCGATCACTCGCGTTCTACGCTTCTATGCCTTATTCAATTCATTCCTTCGCTAGCTAAGTGTGGTATCTCTGTCGATGTGCCGGACACTGACCGCGTCCCCGGCCGATGATCTAGTACGGGCCATGTCTGTCACACATCACAGAGTCAACTTCCCGCTACCCTACTAACAACAACCATAAAGTGAGAGAAAGGCTCAACATTCCCCCCCCCCTCCCTCGGTCACTCACGTTCTACAGTCCTATGCCCTACCCATTTCATTCATGTGTAGGCAAGTGAGGTGTTCCCGCGGATGTCGGCACTACTGTTGTGATTGAAAGAACTCTCTGATACCATTTAATCTGTCACTCCCCGGGGGTTTGTTTTAGCGGAAACATTCATTAAAAGTCGAATATTTGACGTGTAAATTTTTTTTTTTTTTTTGTTTAAAAGAGAACCCCTCCCTTCCCCGGCACGTGCCAGACCCGCCACACATACAGATCACTCTGCAAACGGACAGAGTCTCCCCTGTACGTGCACGGCGTAGCGTCCAGTACGTTCCAACTTACACAACCATCAATCACAACAATTACATTCTAAACTAATAAAAGAAGAACATATGGCCGATCAATTTGGAAAGGATAATCCACAGTTTTGAAAGGCGCCTACCCGGCGCTTACGTTTTGAAAGCCATTTTCGAAATCAGCAAAATCCACAAGGTTTGAAAACGTGCCCACCGACACCAGTTTTGAAATCCCCTTTCGCAATCCATAAATTCCAGGTTTTTGAAACCAGTGCCCCACGACACTTAGATTTTAAAAACGGTTTTTCGCAATCTTTTCTTTTGGCTTTCTGCCCTCTTGGTGATTTCATGTCCAATAGAAATAAAAGAAAAAGTACGCACAAGGGCACTAAATTCAACCCGTACCGACATCCACGCCGACCCCACGAGGGTATCGCGAACCTCTCACATAACTACAATGCAATGAAAAACGAGAATGAAGAAGAAATACAGTCCAGGGTCCCAGCGACCCAGCTGCTCGCGTGTCCCCGTCCTCACCACCGCCTACCTCCCCCCGTCTGAACCCTGTCACGAAGTGGTGTCAGGACGCAAAAATAGTAGAGCAGGAGAATATAATAAAACAAACCGTGAAGACAACCGGAGCAACCACCCTCCAGGAGGCAACTGTGTGCAGCACCTGACACCCTCAATCTGTAATACCCGACACGTCGGACCAACTAAACCGACGGGCCATAC
>JAQNDB010000145.1:101741-126154 GCA_029204045.2 Tillandsia leiboldiana | reverse complement strand
GACTCGGAGTAAACACATGCTCACGCTACCATGAACTCTAAGTCTCGTCGTCTCTTGTCCCCATAACTTTTCTGTCTGTGCTCTGGGCGGTCGTAGTCTTTTTTGTCTTTCATCGCACCTTCGCCTCGGTCTCCACCAAATCTGGGCCCAAAAACTTACGCTCACCCAAGTCATCCCATTATATTGGAGACCGACAGCGGCGCCCATACAGAGCCTCGTATGGCGCCATCTGGATACTGGCTTGATAGCTGTTGTTGTAGGCGAACTCCACGAGGGGTAAGTATTGCGACCACCTTCGCCCAAGTCCAAAACGCACGGCTCGAGCATGTCTTCCACAATCTGAATCACACCACCTCACTCTGATTGCCCGTCGGTCTGCGGGTGAAATGCCAGTAACTAAATGCAACTTGGTTCCCATGGTTTTGTGCGACTCCGCCAAAATTTGACACAACACCGGTGTCTCTGTCCGACGTAATAGACGTCGGTACCCCATGCAACCTACTATCTCATTGATGTACGTTTGTGCCAGTCGTTCCCTCCCCTCCCGGTCCACGTTGTGTGTATGGCCAGAAAGTGGGCCGATTTCGTCAAACGGTCCACAATGACCCATATCGCATCGTGTCCTTGTGGCGATCTCGGAAACCGGTCACAAATCCATGGTAATCCTTTCCCACTTCCATTCGGGCACCGTAGTGGGTGCAACTTTCCCAGCCGGTCGCTGATGATCGGTGCCTTCCACTCGTTGGCATACCAGGCAGTGTGCCACGAATCGAGTTACATCTTCCTTCATCTTGGGCCACCAGAAGGTCTGTTTAACGTCCTTTTACATCTTCGTTCCCCCCGGGGTGCGCTACATAAGGAGGAGGTATGCTCCTCCCTGCCTCCCTCAGAATTTCCTCTTGAGCTCTGGTAGATCCGGCACACACAGATTCGTCCTCGAACCCGTATCGTGCCATCGGAGCTTACTGCGAAATCGCCCTCCTGGTCTCGGTTATCCTGCCTCGCACCAGCTGGAGTTGGTCATCGTCGATTGCCCTTCAAGAATCCTGTCCAGTATGGTGGCCTGACCACTAGGGTCAGAAGTTGTGCGACCATAACCGCACCGTACACTTCCAATCCAGTCTTAAACCGTGAAACTCCGCAATCAGATGTTCTTGCTGGGTGATATAGCATCTACACCCTGCTGTCCTCGGTCCTGCCCTTTGCGACTCAGGCGTCGTGCTACCACATTTGCTTTTCCCGGATGATAGTGGATCGTCATGTCGTAGTTCCTTTAGTAGCTCGAGCACCGCCTTTGCCGCAAGTTTTAGCTCCTTTTGGGTGAAGAGTACTTGAGACTCTTATGGTCAGAGTACACGTTGCAGTGTGCTCCATACAGTAATGTCTCCATAGCTTGAGGACGAACACAAACCGCTGCGAGCTCCAAATCATGCACGGGGTATTTTCCGCTCATAATCCTTGAGTTGCCTTGACGCATAGGCTATAACCCTTCCCCGTTGCATAAGCACTCCTCCCATCCGTTCCGCGACGCCTCGCAAAATACTTCATAATCCTCCCCCGGTTCTGGTAAGGCGGAATCGGGCCGCCCCGCGTCAATCTATCCTTGAGCTCCTCGAAACTCCTCTGGCACTGATCCGTCCAGTAAACTTCTCCCCCCTTTCGAGTTAAACGATTCAAGGGGGTGCCTATCTTAGAGAAGCCCTCCACGAAGCGCCGGTAATACCGGCGTAATCCCAGGAAGCTTCGAACCTCCGTCACCGTGGTCGGTTGGTGCCAGGTCGTCACCGATCTATCTTCCTTGGGTCAACACCGCGACTATCCGGACGCCGAGAACCACGTGCCCCAAGAAATCCACCTTACGAGCCAAAACTCCACTTTTTGAGTTTGGCGTAGAGTTTCTGTTCCCGTAAGGGTCTGGAGGACTGTGCGCAGATGTTCGTCATGTTCCTCATCTGTACGGGAATAGATGAGGATATCGTCGATGAAGACCACCATGAATAAATCTAGGAAGGGTTTGAACACCCTATTCATCATGTCCATGAATACTGCGGGGGCGTTAGTGAGCCCGAAAGGCATCACTATAAATTCGTAGTGGCCATAGCGAGTTCGGAAAGCCGTCTTGGGGACGTCCTCTCCTTTAACCCTGAGCCGATGATAGCCTGACTGTAGATCAATTTTTGAAAACGCCGTTGCCCCTTGCAGTTGGTCGAATAGGTCGTCGATCCTTGGCAGGGGGTACTTGTTCTTAATGGTGGCCTTGTTTATTTCCCGGTAGTCTACGCACAACCGAAGGCTTCCGTCCTTCTTCCTCATGAACAGGACGGGCGCGCCCCATGGTGACGCGCTTGGTCTGATAAAACCTTTGTCCAAAAGGTCCTCCAGCTGTGCCTTGAGTTCTTTCAACTCAGCGAAGGCCATCCTGTACGGTGCCTCGGTGATGGGCTTGGTGCCGGGGAGTAGTTCAATAGGAAAGTCAACTTCTCGTTCGGGCGGCATCCCAGGGAGTTCCGCCGGAAATACATCCGGGAAATCCCTTACGACTGGGACGTCATGCCTAACCTAGATTATGGACCCACGCGACCAAACGATCTCTTGGGTCGTTAATCGCTAGGTGGAGGGGTGGGGCCCATCTCTTCCTCACGTGACCACTAACAGGTCTCACTAGGTACAATAGGGTGTCTTATACTCTGAAACCCGCCCGCGCGCATATGCCGGGGAGGTTTCGCCTAGTACTTGAGGATTCCTTCCCCAATCCGCACTAGGCGTGTCCGGGAATAGGGGAGGGAAAAGACGAGGGTAATTAGCTTAGGTGTAACCGGTGCTCCTAAACAGAAGGAAAAAGAAAACATCCGTTACCTGTTATCACCGGTTCTGAGACATCGCGTCTTCCACTGTGGCAAATCGGGGAGTACGCCCACAACCCTCCGGCCAGCGTCGTACAGCGTGTTGAGGTAGGGGCTTGGTGTCTGGAGAGTCTGCGGAGTGCTGGTCGCCGGGTAAGTCCTTTGGCTGAGCGGGGGCTGCAACACTCTCTGGTTCTCCCGGCTGTGGTGTGGCGGGGGTAGGGGTTATCCCCTGAGGGCAGGAGGCACGGGTGTGGTCCGGAGCGCCACAAAGATCACAGTAATAGTACCTCCAAAGACATCTCGTCGCTGAGTGTGCACTCCCGCAGATAACGCAGGGTTCCTGTTGCGATTCCGAGCTTCCCGATGGCGCTCGCTCGTCCTTCCGCGCTTCCTTCGGGCGTTGATTTGCCCGGCTCTCTAGATTGGGGCCCCCTCGAGGGGTGGGGGTAGCGGTTTTCTTTATTTTGTCCGGTCGCGGCGCCGGGGGTCTAGTGACAGCCGGCTTCCGGGGGCACGAGAAGCGTGAGTGACCCGGCTTGCCGCACTTGAAGCAGTGGTCGTCCTTCCAGGGGCAGCTCATAAGTTGGCGTGCACCGTCGCATATGACGCACGGCTTCCACTGTGGTTCGGGTCCCCTCTTTGTTGTTTGCCCCGCCTTCCATTCTGTCCTTGGGCATTTGGGCGCCCGTTTGTCTTGGGAGGGGCCCCCGGTCGGACCGGGGCGGTGAAATCTTTGTCCCCAACGGTAACCGGGGTGACCCTGCCGAGCTCGTGCCTCGGCGAGATCCCGCTCAGCCTGCATGGCCAGGCCGACCGCCTCTTGGAACGTGGGGTAACCTGGCGGCGGCATTCCCCGATAGGCGTCGTCCCTGGCGTCTTGCTGAGTGCGGTCGATACCCTCGAAGTCTCGAGTCAGTAGGCATAGGCGCTCAGTGAGAGTTAACATTTGCCCAGCCACGTCACGTAGCTGGTTTCGGAGCAAGCGATTGGCCGCGGCTGTGGGATCCATCCTGTCCATTTAAAGAGTTAGCGCTCGGTGGCCGAATCCTGGTCGCTGTCCGCTGTAAACAAAGAAGCCGCGTTAACCCTAATATTAACACCCTAGCACCTTGACTTACAACGCACTTATATTAAACCCCGTTTCCCCGTACTCTCACGTACTACCGCACCTATACCTTGGTTATCACGTGTCCCAATTTGCTTGTGGCATCATACACTATGGATGTGGATCCCCGACTACTGTGGTTATGGTTGTTTTTCTCTTTTACCTTATAATCTGTCATGCCCCGGGAGGTTTTAGTATAAGCGGAAAAACATGTATTATATTTTTTTTTCTTTTTCTTCACACGTGAAGATCAACCTCGCCCCCGGTGCATGACAGACCGCCACACATACAAATTCACTCTGCAATCGGACAGAGTCTCCTTTGTATATGCACGGCGTCCCATTTACAATATCAACCATACAGTCGTCATCATACATAGTGCGGAAGAAATAATTACCTACGGTTTTGCAAACGGTGTCCACCCGACACCCAATTTTTAAAACAGTTACACATTCAAACAAGAGAGCGACGACATCGTTTAGAAAGGATAAATCCAGAGGTTTACAAAATCTGTGCCCACACGGCACTCTGCTTTTGAAAACGTTTTCGCAATCACTTTTATGATGATAAAAACATGCCGTGCCCAAGATCACGAAAGTATGTCTGAACCGTAATAGTGCATCCAATCCACAGTGCTAACAATAACTAATATGATCCACAGATGCAAATTAAGCTAAGAATAGTTAAGAAAGAGTTGAGATAATTCCAAGGAACCAGGAGTGGAAAGCCTCCTACGACTACGGTCCTCTCGACGCAGTCTCATCACCGTCCCGACTAATGTCCCTAGTCAAACCTGTCACGGAGTGGGTAAAGTCAGTGACAAACAAAGTAGATGTCTCAACAATTAACGTTGAATTAAAAACAAACCGTTTATACCGGAACCTTTCGCTAAAAACCCTGTTACAAAAATAAGCTGGGCCCCAACCCCAGAGTACCTGTCGGAGAGACGGAAGTCTCCCCTCGTGCACAGTCACAATACCCCTTCGATGTTTTTAACCCCTTCACGGTGCTAGTGCGGCGCCCTTAGTAGGCGTGAAGAGGTCCTCACCCCATACACGTGAGGCACACGGGTCACTCGGACCACTTCTCCGGAAAAGTACACCCATGCGGAGGCCAATCCGCCTGTGTACGTGGAACATCCAAAACCGAAATTGCCGGTGTCGGCGTGTGATAAGCCCCGCGACCGCTGCCGCCACAATTATTAATAAAAAGTATTAAGCCCCGCGACCGCAGCCGCCAGAGTTATTAATAATAAATATTCATGCGAAGGTATAAAAGTCCATCTACTTTATTACACAAATTAACGAGCCTTTTACGATGATATGGTGCACTTACTGCACTCGTTGCACTTATAGCAAGGGTACCCACCTGGTTGCGAGCGGATCGGAGCACCCGGATCTTTCGCACACTCCCGTTGCGTATCTGGACCTAAGAAGGGTCCATAAGGATAACCAAAGTCAGAACCACGCATTAACTCTACAAAACGAAAGCCCGACATTACCCGTCCGACGGAAACCTAAAGAAACCGTCAAACCCGTCGGTCGACGGATTTCCCCCCGCGAAGCCCACCAAAACCATGCGGCGATCCTCTGCGGGCGGCGCCCGCGCGGGTGTGATCCGCGCGGTGCCCGCGTGGTGCCCGCGCGGGTGCGGTGCCCGCGCGGTGCCCACGCGGGTGCGGTGCCCGCGCGGTGCCCGCATGGTGCCCGCGCGGGTGGGGTGCCCGCGCGGCGCCCATCCGGGTGCGGTGCCCGCATGGTGCCCGCGTGGGTGCGGTGCCCGCGCGGCGCCCATGCGGGTGCGGTGCCCGCGCGGTGCCCGCATGGTGCCCGCGCGGGTGCGGGGCCCGCGCGGCGCCCATGCGGGTGCGGTGCACGCGCGGTGCCCGCATGGTGCCCGCGCGGGTGCGGTGCCCGCGCGGCGCCCATGCGGCTGCGGTGCCCGCGCGGTGCCCGCATGGTGCCCGCGCGGGTGTGATCCGCGCGGCGCCCGCGCGGTGCCCGCGCGGGTGCGGTCCGCGGGGAGCCCGCGCGGCTCCCGTTGTTGCCGCCCGCGCGATGCCCTAGCGGCAACGCGCGTCTCCGCCGCCCGTGCCGTGCCCTAACTTGCGCAACGACGGCAGCGGTGACGGATACGATGATGACGACCGAAACCCTAAACAAGAACTTAAAAGAAGACCCCGAAAAACCACAATGAGGATTGCACTCACCGAATTAATCCACGGGGGAGACGTCCGGTCGCGCTCTTGTCTCCGGTTCGTTGTTCGGGGTGATCGGACTCCTTCGTTTCCTCCCTTTTCTCCTTTCTTTCCTTCGGCTAGGGTTCCGTCTTTTTCTTTTCTTTCTCTTTCGCGTTCTTTCTTTTTGGCTAGGGTTTCTCTTTTTTTTTCTTTGTACGTATTAATTTATCCCCTTTTAAATCCTAGTCGCCGATTAATTAATTTCCCCATTTTAATTAATCATAGGAGATAAAAACCCCAAATTTAATTGTACGTAACCGATTAATTAATTTCCTTAATTAATTAATCACAGGAATACCCAGATTCCCCTAACAAACTTGTCAGATATTTTACGCGGATTTCGATGCACGACTTAAGTCATCGCGATCTTAAAAACCCCATTCCGGGAGATCCGTACATCGGATTCCCGATCCGATCGCGCCATCGGTCTTCGTTTTCTGGGCCCTTCGACGGAAAAATACCCGCACCACACACCGACCGAGTTTCAAACGTTAAATAATTTTATTCACTTAAGGGCATAAATAAGTAACATGTGAGTCACAATCAGTCGTAAAAGCCGAATCTCTACAGTGTCCCGCGCCTGCGCGGGGCACGGTGTCACGCGCCCGTGTGGCGCGCAGGCTGCACGCCCGCTTGGCTCGCTTGGGTGCGCGCCACGTGGCGCACGGGGCGCGTGCGTGGACCCGGTGCACGAGCCCCGGCTTGTGGACCGGGCGAGTGGGGCTCCCCATTGGCTGGCGCCGTGGACCGGGTCCGTGGACCACTCCCTCCTTCCCTTTTTCTTCTTCTTCTTCCTTCTCCCCCGCGCCTTTTTTTTATCCCCTTTTTCTTCTTCTTCTCCAACCGAGCGAGGGAGAGTGAGTGGGAGGGGATGTTGTTAGGTGCGGCGGTGCGCCGTGGACCTCGCGGAGCGCGCGAGGCATTCCAAGGATCAGTTGGGTGGCGCGGCGCAGTCGAGGGACCATACTTTTACTGCACCATTTTGCGTGCGGACTCCGACGGCGTGCACCGTTTTGCTTGCGGACTCCGTTTTGCTTGCGGACTCCGTTTCGCATGCGGATTTCGGCACCGTGCTCCGTTTTACGTGCGGACTCCGACGGTGTGCACCGTTTTGCGTGCGGACTCCGTTTTGCGTGCGGATTTCGGCACCGTGCTCCGTTTTGCGTGCGGACTTCGGCGGCGTGCACCGTTTTGCGTGCGGACTCTGTTTTGCATGCGGATTCCGGCACCGTGCTCCGTTTTGCATGCGGACTCCGGCGGCGTGCACCGTTTTGCGTACGGACTCCATTTTGCGTGCGAATTCTGGCACCGTGCTCCGTTTTGCGTGCGGACTCCGGCGGCGAGCACCATTTTGCGTGCGGACTCCGTTTTGCGGGCGGATTCCGGCACCGTGCTTCGTTTTGCGTGCGGACTCCAGCGGCGTGCTCCGTTTTGCGTGCGGACTCCGGTGGAGGCTAGGAATCGCGTGGAGGCCAATTGCAAGTGTCGACAAGCAATTGGTGGCTAACCGAGGTGGGTTGGAATTTCTTCGAAATTTATGGAATGCCCTTTAATTCTTCTGTAAGCATATTGATCATGTTTAGCTTATCTATTATATTGATAAATCTGATAGTTGCTTAGAAATAGTACAATGACATTCTTGAGCCCCAGACATGTTTAGTATGATCTAGAGGTTATTTGACACTAGACTGCATGTTCATTTGAGATTCAGGCTGCATCTGGACCTTCATATATTTTTATTACCCCGTTTTAAGTAAAACTCCATTTTAAAAGGGTTTTTAATTGTTGGGAACATTATGAATGGTCCAGATTGTTCGAGTTGATTGTGTTCTCGTGCCAGAGGGCCGAGTGTATTTTTAGAGCATCGTCTGTCGAGTTCTAGTGTCATGAGGGTTCTTCTTCCTTGTTGGGATGATGGGTTTATTCTAGATCATGGATTGTGTTTATAATTTAGTGGTAGAGGTAGTTCTCCCACTTAGTTTTGAGGATATTTGGGGTTCTGGCAGATCGAGTCGCGGGGGTTTCCCGGCTCAGCCATGGTCATGCATTATCAGATTGAGTCGTTGAGGGTTCTCCGACATAGCTGTGAGAGTGTTTGGGCTATTCATGTTTGAGTCGAGGTTCTTTTCCGACTGAGTTGTGTTTTCGAGCTTTGAGATACCGATCTGTTTGATCGTGGATTATAGCATGCATGTGCCGCATATTTGAGACAGTGAGACAGATGTGATACTTGAGTTCGGTGGGGTCGCTCCCCTCGAGCTACACCCCGGGTGCGATGATGATACCGAGCCTGACGAGGCTACGATGTGGTTATGCGCCTAGTTGATTTACTAGTGGTCGCTTGATACCCCTGGCCGAGTTACCATGGGGTCACTTTGTGTGAGATTGAGATAGTCGGTCTAGGACGCCCCACGTAAATCCCGTCCTCTTGTGGATGCGTGGTAGTGGGCAGGTGCGTTCCTAGACGACAGGCGCAGGCTGGACTGAGCCAGTTTTGGCAGTCTTTGAGATTGGGTGTTATGAGCGGGTAGTTACATATTATGTTCTTAGATGGTTTTTCCTGAGAGCATTGATACTGAGGCATTTTAGCAGTAGCGAGAGTATGCATAGCATGTTTATGATAGACTTTCCTTTGAGCATTATGTTTGCGACATATTAGCTGTAGTTTTCCTTCAGCTTATCTATCTATCTATTTATCTATCTTCATATCTATCTGTTTTGCCTCCAGTAGACTTAGTGGGCATACCGTGGATATTGGGACGGTACCCACTGAGATCTGCCTTCTGCAGTAGATCTCACACCCGCTGCGGTGACAGGTTGAGGTAGCTGTACCGGCTTGGTTCGCGCGGAGACAGCAGATCGAGGTGAGGACGTGGCCGATTGGTTCCTTACCAGCTTTGAGAGTCAGAGGTAGATGTACCCGTTTTTATTTTATGACTCCACTTTTGTACTGGACATTCTGAGAGACTTGTGAGGATTGTATAATTTTTCATAGCTTATCAGACTTTGTATTAAGGATTTTCATTTATCCAGATGTTCAGTTGATTTCTATAGCTATTAGTTCTTTTTCAGCTCTGATACATGTTAGCTATAGATCTTTTGCAGGTTAGACGCTTCGTCTGTGTGGCAGTTTCCGCACAGACGGCGGATCTGTTGGCGAGCCCGGGTCGCAGTTTCGATCCCGGGGCGTGACACTATAGAGTCGACTTCCAAAGGTCTAGGGTGCTACAAACCAGAGAGAAAGGTGTCTCACCTTCGCCGGAGTTGGAGAAGAGAGGTAGAAGCCGGTTCTCCTCCCCCGCGACGCGCAGCCACCCAGCAAGCTCGGTCACGCTCACCAGACACAGGAGAATCCTCCAAGGACTCCAGGGATCAAGTTGGGGCACTTGGGAGCAACCTCTCACTCTCTCTTCCCAACTCGGATTTGGGCTTCTTTGGGTGGTGACTCCTCGGCTTACCCCGCACCCAGGGCTATGATGGACTAACTCAGGAGAGTAAAGAGGACCCAAACTCCAAATATGGCCCCTCGAACACCCACCCAAGGGAGATCAAAAGTCACTTTTCCTTTAATGCTTCACTTTAGCAAAAATTCGGTTTAGTCCCTCTACAGCCAACCCTTTGCCCTTAGGTCCCTACTGTAGCTCCAATATGCTGTTAGGACCCTAACCTAAAAGCCCCAAAACATTTGGTCCACGAAACATTTAAGTTTTTGAAAAAATACTTAGTTTTTCAACACTTTTCACGCATTTCGAGGCGAATGGTTAGTCAAATTGTGAAACGGACTTCGCCACTACGTCCGGCTCGTCGAGACCTTTCAAGCAGCGTTTTTGCTTGCTTGATTCGGTGCTCGAATAAAATCTCGGGCCATAATATACTGTAGGCTATATTGTAATGCACGCATTTTGATGCACCAGAATCGCCAAACGCGAATTCTGTCAATGCCATTGCGCTCAGAATATCGAAAATAGCTAGAATTGACTACTCATACTACTATGTTTGGGGTCCAGACGGCGAAATGGCCGACGTTGGTCGAGAGAGGAATTAAATCAGTGGTTACTATTCACAACTTAAGTTGTGGGCCCCGTTTTTTCTTCACTGTTTTGCGGAAGATCCGACTGTCGGATCGAAAACATGTGAATATCAATCTTTCTTGTTTAGACGAGACGGTCACACTGGTGATCTCAGATTTTTGAGATCAGACTCCGATCAAAAGTCGGTATTTTTGGGCCACAATTGCACTTCTAATAATCCATTTTTGCCATTTAAATAATCCAGAAACTATTTAAACTTTAAATATTCAGTTTCAAAAATTATGGTTACTACAATCTCTGATTGGTATTTTAATACATATCTGATTTTATAAATGTCATGGTGAGTATAAACTCTATCTCTCTGTTTGGTTTTTGAATGTTAAAAATTCTTGAGGTATCCAACGATTTCTTTTGTCAAGAATTATTTCTTTTGCAGAGTGTACAGATGTCTAAGTCTAGAGTCTGTTTTAGGAGTTTATCTCGTGTATTCATTTTTATTTGGATCTCAAATGTAAATTTTTGTTGTATGGTGATAGCAACAAAAATATCTTTTTAAATTTTCTTAAGTGGATCTATGTTTTGTCACGAAACCGCCAAAAGGGGAGATTGTTAAGGAATTTGTTTTGGCGTATTTCGTGAAAGTGTTTAAGTCTTAAAGATTGAAGATGAAGAAGCTTGGATCATATACCTCAATCTCAAGAAAGAAGAATTCAAAAGGATCAAGTACGTTTAACTAAACAATCTTGGTGATCCGAATACTTCTTATAATGTAGAAACACTTGGATGAGTTTTTAATCGCATAAAAATCAAAAACTGGACATGTTATATGTTCAGGATCCGGATCAGAGTACTACAGTCCGGACCCCGAACATAGGTTAGTTCATGCGCAAATCCAGTCCGGAACACACCTGTTTCAGTCCGGACCCCGAACGTGGATTTTGCAGAAATTGCTTGAACAGTCCGGACTGTGGTTACTTTAGTCCGGACCCCGATCGTTGTTTTCTGGAAAAGCTCTGTTTATTGACGACAGTCCGGATCGCACTTATTCCAGTCCGGACTGTCGACCCGAAAATTTCCAGATAAGGTTAGTTTTTTATTCTTTTCCTCTTCGAATGGTTTCTAACCTATAAGTAAACCCTAATTCTATCTTTTAGGGTAATCCACAATAAGTTTTTTATCTCCGTAAATGAACGAGGAAAATAAACGGATGAAAAACTTATAGATCCACATATAGAGAAGAAAAGAAATAACTAGATTTAATTCTATGTTTCTTCATCTATATTAATTATTTTGATTCTAGGTTTTCATACTCAAATTTTGAGTAGAATCAAATTAATGAATACTTAGATGGTATTTCCGATCTATCTTTGATCTAAGTATTCGGCGGATCATCACCACCAACAAAACAACCATTTTCCCCAAAATCGGCGCATGGATTCGCGTGGCCTTGTGGATTCAAGGTGCTACCGCTCTCGTGGATTCGAAGCGAGGTACGTTCGTGTGATCGAGACGTACTACCTGGTGGAGACCGTGGATTCGGTCAGACGTCGTGGACTCGATGTTGGACGCCGTGGATTCGGCGTTGGACGCAAATCGTGGATTCGAGGCGCGTTGCGGAGCGAGCAGAGAAGATCTACTAGGAGCGTATGGAAAAAGGTTGAGTCGTGTGTGAGTACGTTATATCACCTTTGTACGTGTTATAATTCTAGTGAGTTTCACCAAGTGATCGGTCCCGTGGTTTTTTACTCCTGTGATGGAGTTTTCCACGTAAAATCTCTGCGTGTTATTTATTTTTCCGCATTGGGTTTTATTACGCAAAGATTTTTTAGTGTTTATCGTTTACACCTATTCACCCCCCTCTAGGTGTTTTTTCCCCTATTTAGATTCATATTAGACATAACCCAACACATGTCTCCTATAAACCCAATCACAATTCCATCCACATCCGACGTGGGACTATTGTGGGCATCACACAAGGTATGGGTGGGAATGAGGATTCTGCCCCTACGGTTGTTACCCATAGTTCGGCTTTTTCTGTGGTCACTGCGATGGTTGTAGGAGTCATCGTGGTGGGGTTTTGGGGTGCTCCTTTGGGTTAAAAAAGGGAGACCACCGGGGCTAGTAAATCTTGTTCGTTTGGGCTCGATTTTGGTTAGAGAGGCCGTGTCTCGTTTCGCACAAGTGTTCGTAGGTGGCGACGTTATATTGGGGGTTTAGTTTTTTTGACGCTGGGTGGCGCCAGTTAGCTCGTTTTAAGGGGGTTGTGGTGGTGTAGCTCTGGGTTGGGTTCTTGTGTTCTGCCCAAGAGGGTCGGTTAGGTTGTCTTACTGGTGGGTCGGCGCGTGATCCCTCGAGTGCGCTTAGTTAAACTTAAGCAGGGTTATGGCGATGGTAGTCTCGTTGTTTTCGTTCCATGTCTTTTTCCGACGATAGTCTCGTTGTTTTGTAAGCAGGGTTATGGCGATGGTAGTCTCGTTGTTTGTAAGTTTCGGGGACGAAACTTCTTTTAAGTTGTAAGTGATGTAAGAAACTCTAAATATTTTATTTTAATAAATAGTCTAAAAGTGAATTTTGACCTGGTTTTTGAATTCAAAAGACCTATGTTGATTTATCTAGTCAATTGCCAGTGTGCGAGTTGCACGTTTTACGAGACAAAAAGGCTACTTTCCAATCCGGACATGATCTTGGAAATCCGAGTTGACCGTTGCGATCGTCTCGTCGAACTGAGCGAGATTTATATTCAGCACTTTTCGATCTGACGGTCGGATCTTCCAGAATTCAGCGAAGAAGCGGGCGAAATTACCGCGACCAATATAGCAGTGGTCTGCGCAGGGGTCACTTAAGTGAGTTACTGTATATGAACAGTAACCCTGATTTTCGGGACCCTGACGAATACAACGTTGACTAATTCACTGTTCGGAACCCAAACATAGTGATTCAGGTAGTCGTTTTGATCCGTTTCGATGTTCGGAACGCAATGGCGCAGTCGAAAATTCTGTTTGACGACTCTGGAATCTCGAAAAGCGCGAAAACTGTATTTTGGCACAGTTATTATGGACCGAGATCTTATTCGGGCAGTTTCGCGAAAATCAGAGATCGCTACCTGATGGGTCTCGTCGAGCCGGACGTCATGGCGCAGTCCTTTTTCCGTTTCGGCGACCGGTTCGCCTCGAAAAAACGTGAAATGCGATGAAAATACAACATTTTGCGCAATAGACCCTAAGTTGCTTGCCTCGTTTTGCGTGCCATGCATTGGTGAGGGACCTTGATGTGATTCAAAGCTACAGAGAGGACCAAAACCTAAAATGTCAGGAGAAGAGGACTAAACTGCAATTTGTACATACCTTATATATATAGGTATAGCTAGGGCTAGGGTTTTCGCTAAACCTCGTAGCCCTCAGCCCCTCAGCCGCACTCTCAACAAACCTCCACTCCTCGGCCGTGCTTCCCGGAGTTCCCCCGCACCGGCCGCCGCCCCAGGTCGCCGGAGAAGAAGGTACCAATAAACCTTGCTCTCGGTTGTTGGAAAGAAGGATGTTGAGAGGGACCTCAAAGTGACCAAGCTCTTCCCGGAGGTGTCCCCTGTGCAGCCGCAACCAAGCTGCGGTGGACCCAGCCCCAGCCGCCGCCGAGCGCCGCCGCGGGGCCACTCCTCAAACTTCCAAATTCCCGGCGAAGGTGAGTACATGGAAGTTTTGATTTAAGTCTGGCTTTTGGGCATGGTCACTGTGTTTCTGACGTCACGGGGATCTTCCGGTTGCAGCCCGGGCCGCTGCCGCCGTCCCGATCGCCGGCGGGAGCGCTGTCGCCGGAATTTTTGCCTTCCTGGCCGATCCCGTGCGCCGCCGTGATCCGCCCGTCCAACAAAAGATCGGCACCGTTGAACTTTGGCCACTTGACAACTACAACACCTCCACGAGGTCTGAGCGCGATCGGAGCAAGATCCAGGCCAACCGAGCGTGCCCTAGTTTTGAACCTTCTTCAACCTTGGCCGGGCTAGGTCGTCCGGCGCCGGCGCTGGCCCCCACCGCCGGCCATCGCCACCAGAGAACTACTGGACCCGAGAGGGACCTTTTGGTCCAAGTCGCACCGGCCCGGAGCTCGCCGGCCGAAAACCGCCATTAACGGCCACCAAAGCTTCAACCGAGCTTCTCCACCGTGCCTTGCCGGCGCTCCCCGTCGCCGGGAAAGGGTCCAGGTAAGCATGTATGACCTGTAGGAGTCCTCCCAAGGTGTTGCATGCGGAGTTTAACGTCGGGGTTTTGACTGTAGGAATTGCACCCGCATTTCATCTAACTCCGGTCTCCGGCGATCCCCGGCGGGCTGGGATTCGACCACCACTACAGGTAAGACCTAGATGCCTCCTACATGAACTCCATCATTTTGGTTTAGGCCTGGTACACTCCCCTTTTGCTCGGTTCAAACCTTGCATCCGAGTTTTGTTTTTGGGTTGGCCTCCGGCCGCCGCCGCCTCTGGCCGCCGGGGTTCGACCCCACATGGACGAATATTCTTCTGGGACTTGTTGTGACATGGTGCTCCACTTTGCGGTAGGTCTGAACCAGGTTTGCTCCAAGGCACCCAAACCGAGCTCCTTGAGGATTAGGGTGTTGCTCCGGCCACTATTCCGGCCAAGCTCAGGCTAGCCTCAGGTGAGCCCCATGATCCTTATCAGTTATTTAACACCATGCTCCAGTTAATTCACAGATTGATCATATATAATTTAAGTTTGGGCTTAGTTGCTATTTGGACCTTAGAACATTATGGGCCAACTTTGTATCGGGCTTGGTCTCAGCCCAATACCTGTAAGCACGGCCTGGGTCTCGCCGAAATGAACACGCTGAAACTTACGGCGTCAATTTTGGACTCCCGGATTTTGAGAACAAGTCGAAACAGTCAACTAACTTAATGTATTTAGGCAAATGAAAAGTTATTATGGACCAAAATGTAAAATGAACATGCTAGCTCTCTTTAAACAGTGTTTTTACACTAACTGAACATTTTGTGAGGGTCCCGTGGACTCTCGTTGATCGGAAATCGGATTTGTATTCAATAAATCGACGACATTGCTCCTTACTAGCATCGCATTACTGTTGTGTCATCGGGATGGGTTTGTGTGAGTCTATTACTGATTCTAGCCCTTGTTCAGGGCCCAGTTGTTCAGCGCCAGCCTCCCGACAGTCTAGCGGGAGTTCGGGATCGGCCTACATTCAGGTGGGTTGTTTTTTACTTTATTCCTAGCCTCTAAATTCTATCCTATTGGACGGGGTCTATTCTAAGTGTACTGGGGTTACATAATGACGGGTGATAGCTTATGCATGTTAGTGGGTTCGCTATAATGACTAGCGTCGATTGCCGACGGTGTTCTTCTTTTTCAACCCTTATATGTCAGCGGGCCGCCTTCGAGTGCGCGCAGTATTACCTTGTTTACGATTATGCACTTTACCTCATTTACCTCATTACTCTTATTATTCTTATTGTGATACTGACATGATGGTGGTTACGGTTACTGGGCTCGAGGTTGCCACACGCGCACCCGCGGTTTGGCCACCGCAGAGGGTGCGCTTTTCCGGAAAAGAGGTCGTAGAACCCGTGTTACCCACGAGGTGTCGTAGTGGGGGCCCCTTATTAGTTGTGGGGTTGAGGCGCCTAGGTGCGAGCGGAGCGACCCGCCGGTTTAGTTGTCCGGCGCGGTCGCGGTGTTGCAGGTACGGTATGGGGCCGTCGGTAATGGACCGACGCGGCCGGGTATTACAGGATGCAGGGGTACAGGTTGCTTTTCCTCCTTGGGAGGGTGGTAGCTCCAGTTGTCTTCACGGTTTGTTTTACTATATTCTCATGCTTTACTATTTCTGCGTCACTGACATCCCACTTCGTGACAGGGTCCAGACGGGGAGAGGGGTAGGCGGTGGTGAGGACGGGACAGGAGCAGCTGGGTCGCTGGGGACCCTGGACTGTATCTATTCTTTTATTCTCGCTTTTCATTACTCTGTAGTCATGTGAGTGATTCGCGATACCCTCGTGGGGTCGGCATGGATGTCGGTACGGGCTACATTTAGTGCCCCTAGTGGAATATCTTTCCCTTTTATTTCTATCGGCCATTTGAAAATCAAGAAGGCAGAAGCCAAGGAAAAAAATTGCGAAAACCGTTTTTTAAAATCTAAGTGTCGTGTGGGCACTGGTTTCAAAACCCTGTGGATTTATCCTTTCCAAATTGATCGGCCATACGTTCTTCTTTTATTAGTTTAGAATACTGGTTGCTTGTGAACAACTGTGGTGATTGATTGGTTGTGTATGTTGGAACATGTACTGAACGCTACGCCGTGCACGTACAGGGGAGACTCTGTCCGGTTGCAGAGTGACCCTGTACGTGTGGCGGGTCTGGGCACGCGCCGGGGAAGAGGGGTTCTCTTTTAAACAAAAAAAAATTTACGCGTCAAATTTTCGGCTTTTATGAATCGTTTCCGCCAAAACAAACCCCCGGGGCGTGACAGATTAAATGGTATCAGAGAGCAAGGTTTATCGGTTGTTGGAAAGAAGGATGTTGAGAGGGACCTCAAAGTGACCAAGCTCTTCCCGGAGGTGTCCCCTGTGCAGCCGCAACCAAGCTGCGGTGGACCCAGCCCCAGCCGCCGCCGAGCGCCGCCGCGGGGCCACTCCCCAAACTTCCAAATTCCCGGCGAAGGTGAGTACATGGAAGTTTTGATTTAAGTCTGGCTTTTGGGCATGGTCACTGTGTTTCTGACGTCACGGGGATCTTCCGGTTGCAGCCCGGGCCGCTGCCGCCGTCCCGATCGCCGGCGGGAGCGCTGTCGCCGGAATTTTTGCCTTCCTGGCCGATCCCGTGCGCCGCCGTGATCCGCCCGTCCAACAAAAGATCGGCACCGTTGAACTTTGGCCACTTGACAACTACAACACCTCCACGAGGTCTGAGCGCGATCGGAGCAAGATCCAGGCCAACCGAGCGTGCCCTAGTTTTGAACCTTCTTCAACCTTGGCCGGGCTAGGTCGTCCGGCGCCGGCGCTGGCCCCCACCGCCGGCCATCGCCACCAGAGAACTACTGGACCCGAGAGGGACCTTTTGGTCCAAGTCGCACCGGCCCGGAGCTCGCCGGCCGGAAACCGCCATTAACGGCCACCAAAGCTTCAACCGAGCTTCTCCACCGTGCCTTGCCGGCGCTCCCCGTCGCCGGGAAAGGGTCCAGGTAAGCATGTATGACCTGTAGGAGTCCTCCCAAGGTGTTGCATGCGGAGTTTAACGTCGGGGTTTTGACTGTAGGAATTGCACCCGCATTTCATCTAACTCCGGTCTCCGGCGATCCCCGGCGGGCTGGGATTCGACCACCACTACAGGTAAGACCTAGATGCCTCCTACATGAACTCCATCATTTTGGTTTAGGCCTGGTACACTCCCCTTTTGCTCGGTTCAAACCTTGCATCCGAGTTTTGTTTTTGGGTTGGCCTCCGGCCGCCGCCGCCTCTGGCCGCCGGGGTTCGACCCCACATGGACGAATATTCTTCTGGGACTTGTTGTGACATGGTGCTCCACTTTGCGGTAGGTCTGAACCAGGTTTGCTCCAAGGCACCCAAACCGAGCTCCTTGAGGATTAGGGTGTTGCTCCGGCCACTATTCCGGCCAAGCTCAGGCTAGCCTCAGGTGAGCCCCATGATCCTTATCAGTTATTTAACACCATGCTCCAGTTAATTCACAGATTGATCATATATAATTTAAGTTTGGGCTTAGTTGCTATTTGGACCTTAGAACATTATGGGCCAACTTTGTATCGGGCTTGGTCTCAGCCCAATACCTGTAAGCACGGCCTGGGTCTCGCCGAAATGAACACGCTGAAACTTACGGCGTCAATTTTGGACTCCCGGATTTTGAGAACAAGTCGAAACAGTCAACTAACTTAATGTATTTAGGCAAATGAAAAGTTATTATGGACCAAAATGTAAAATGAACATGCTAGCTCTCTTTAAACAGTGTTTTTACACTAACTGAACATTTTGTGAGGGTCCCGTGGACTCTCGTTGATCGGAAATCGGATTTGTATTCAATAAATCGACGACATTGCTCCTTACTAGCATCGCATTACTGTTGTGTCATCGGGATGGGTTTGTGTGAGCCTATTACTGATTCTAGCCCTTGTTCAGGGCCCAGTTGTTCAGCGCCAGCCTCCCGACAGTCTAGCGGGAGTTCGGGATCGGCCTACATTCAGGTGGGTTGTTTTTACTTTATTCCTAGCCTCTAAATTCTATCCTATTGGACGGGGTCTATTCTAAGTGTACTGGGGTTACATAATGACGGGTGATAGCTTATGCATGTTAGTGGGTTCGCTATAATGACTAGCGTCGATTGCCGACGGTGTTCTTCTTTTTCAACCCTTATATGTCAGCGGGCCGCCTTCGAGTGCGCGCAGTATTACCTTGTTTACGATTATGCACTTTACCTCATTTACCTCATTACTCTTATTATTCTTATTGTGATACTGACATGATGGTGGTTACGGTTACTGGGCTCGAGGTTGCCACACGCGCACCCGCGGTTTGGCCACCGCAGAGGGTGCGCTTTTCCGGAAAAGAGGTCGTAGAACCCGTGTTACCCACGAGGTGTCGTAGTGGGGGCCCCTTATTAGTTGTGGGGTTGAGGCGCCTAGGTGCGAGCGGAGCGACCCGCCGGTTTAGTTGTCCGGCGCGGTCGCGGTGTTGCAGGTACGGTATGGGGCCGTCGGTAATGGACCGACGCGGCCGGGTATTACAGGATGCAGGGGTACAGGTTGCTTTTCCTCCTTGGGAGGGTGGTAGCTCCAGTTGTCTTCACGGTTTGTTTTACTATATTCTCATGCTTTACTATTTCTGCGTCACTGACATCCCACTTCGTGACAGGGTCCAGACGGGGAGAGGGGTAGGCGGTGGTGAGGACGGGACAGGAGCAGCTGGGTCGCTGGGGACCCTGGACTGTATCTATTCTTTATTCTCGCTTTTCATTACTCTGTAGTCATGTGAGTGATTCGCGATACCCTCGTGGGGTCGGCATGGATGTCGGTACGGGCTACATTTAGTGCCCCTAGTGGAATATCTTTCCCTTTTATTTCTATCGGCCATTTGAAAATCAAGAAGGCAGAAGCCAAGGAAAAAAATTGCGAAAAACCGTTTTTTAAAATCTAAGTGTCGTGTGGGCACTGGTTTCAAAACCCTGTGGATTTATCCTTTCCAAATTGATCGGCCATACGTTCTTCTTTTATTAGTTTAGAATACTGGTTGCTTGTGAACAACTGTGGTGATTGATTGGTTGTGTATGTTGGAACATGTACTGAACGCTACGCCGTGCACGTACAGGGGAGACTCTGTCCGGTTGCAGAGTGACCCTGTACGTGTGGCGGGTCTGGGCACGCGCCGGGGAAGAGGGGTTCTCTTTTAAACAAAAAAAAATTTACGCGTCAAATTTTCGGCTTTTATGAATCGTTTCCGCCAAAACAAACCCCCGGGGCGTGACAGATTAAATGGTATCAGAGAGTTCTTTCAATCACAACAGTTAGTGCCGACATCCGCGGGAACACCTCACTTGCCTACACATGAATGAAATGGGTAGGGCATAGGACTGTAGAACGTGAGTGACCGAGGGGGGGGGAATGTTGAGTCCTTTCTCTCACTTTATGGTTGTTGTTAGTAGGGTAGTCGGAAGTTGACTCTTGTGATGTGTGACAGACATGGCCCGTACTAGATCATCGGCCGGGGACGCAGAGTCAGTGTCCGACATCCACGGAGATACCACACTTAGCTACGAATGAATGAATTGAATAAGGCATAGAAGCGTAGAATGCGAGTGATCGGGGGAGCGGGGGAAAAGTATATGTCCCGTTTTCTAGATAGTTGGTTAAGTGCTATACTAGCGGAGTCTAGAACTGACTTGTGGGGTGTGTGAGTACGGGTTAAGTTCTGTTTCTCGGTTTAGCTCGGTTGTCGCGTTTGTGTAGTCGTATTGTTTGGGCTCGTGTAGTGGTGTTGTTGTGGGGGTCTTGGGATTCCCCCTGGGGTCGAGAAAAAGAGACCACTGGGACTAACGAATCTTGTTTGTTTGGGCTTGATTCTTCCTTTTGTTGAGCGGACCTAGAGCTTAAATACTCCTAGTTGGGAATGTGATCGTTGGCCTGGGGGTATGCAGCTCGGCTCAGTGTATGGTGCTTGGAAGGGCAATGGACTGGGACCGAGCGGTAGAGGTTAATCAGAGTGTCGCACCCCTTGGGTGCCAAGATGGAAGTAGGACCGTGCTTCTTGGGTCTTGTCGCCAGCTCCCCATGACCAAGGCATAGTCTTGAGGTTTTGGTTGCGAGTTTGTGATTGTGAAGCAGTACAGATCACGAGGGGCGCAAGGCCAATGGGAAGCGCAAGTCGGACATGTTTGGCCACTTTTCCCATATTTGGATCCCTGGCGTATCTAAGTTCTGGGGATGAAACTTCTTTTAAGGTGTGAGTGATGTAGCACTCGAGAAATTCTAGTGTGCTCGCGGGCGAGAAAGCAGATCTAACCTTAGCGATTTGCATACCGGTGCGTGAATTGCACAGTTTCCGATGCACAAATTTCCGCCCTTCCGATCCGATACCTGGGTTATGGTTAGGAACGACCCCAGGATGACTTGTGTTCACAAGGGAGCGTAGGGTATTGGCATAGTGGTTTGGAGCTCTGGTGTGTGTCGCACAGTTGAGTCTCGTTGTTTCGGCTATTAGTCGTACGCACTCTGATTTTTTTTTAGGGGATCGTTGTTAGTGTAGGGTTAGCCGCGGTCATGGTTTCGGCTGTGGGCTGATGTTTTCAATGGAGCCAGAGTGCTCGGACCCGTTACGGTGGTTAAAGGTTAAATCACTATTCTCTTCGTAATCGTCCAGCTGATGGCATAGCAGTAGATGACTGCTATTAGTGCACTAGCCTCACAGTTTGCTTAGAGGTTGAACAAGTTGCTGACCCTTCAGTGTCCCCGTGTCTTAATTCGTTGGCCTATGGGCCCGATGGTAACCCTGTTCTGGGACGGATGCAATTGACCCCACCTTTTGCACAGGTTTTGTGGATCGACGTGGACTCGCCTAAGTGTTAGTCATGGCGATGTTTTGTGACCACGAGGCGGGTAGTAATCCTCGATAAAGGTTATGTTTGGCACTGAGTTTGTGTTGGGAAGTATGTGATATACCTTCTGGTAGGAGTTGCGTCCCCAACTTGTTGTTGGCGACAAACCTTTGGTATTCCGCTGTTCTTTTGGTAGGCACGTTGGCTACAGGCAACGGACGGTCGAAAGAACTGAGGAAATACCCTGCCCTATAATGAGGAATACCAGATTGGGTCTAAATTAGTAGCCTTAGAGTTGTAGATACCTTGCGACTGACTTGTAGCCCTCGATTAAACCTTCTGAGCATTTTCATAGAGTATGACTTCAGGTTGTAAGCTCCGGGAATGAAACTTTTAAGTTGTAAGTTCGGGGACGAAACTTCTTTTAAGTTGTAAGTGATGTAAGAAACTCTAAATATTTTATTTTAATAATAGTCTAAAAGTGAATTTTGACCTGGTTTTTGAAATTCAAAAGACCTATGTTGATTTATCTAGTCAATTGCCAGTGTGCGAGTTGCACGTTTTACGAGACAAAAAGGCTACTTTCCAATCCGGACATGATCTTGGAAATCCGAGTTGACCGTTGCGATCGTCTCGTCGAACTGAGCGAGATTTATATTCAGCACTTTTCGATCTGACGGTCGGATCTTCCAGAATTCAGCGAAGAAGCGGGCGAAATTACCGCGACCAATATAGCAGTGGTCTGCGCAGGGGTCACTTAAGTGAGTTACTGTATATGAACAGTAACCCCTGATTTTCGGGACCCCTGACGAATACAACGTTGACTAATTCACTGTTCGGAACCCAAACATAGTGATTCAGGTAGTCAGTTTTGAATCCGTTCGATGTTCGGCACGCAATGGCGCAGTCGAAAAATTCTGTTTGACGACTCTGGAATCTCGAAAAGCGCGGGAAAACTGTATTTTGGCACAGTTATATGGACCGAGATCTTATCTCGGGCAGTTTTCCGCGGAAAATCAGAGATCGCTACCCTGATGGGTTCTCGTCGAGCCGGACGTCATGGCGCAGTCCTTTTTCCGTTTCGGCGACCGGGTCGCCTCGAAAACGTGAAAATGCGATGAAAATACAACATTTGCGCAATAGACCCTAAGTTGCTGCCTCGTTTTGCGTTGACCATGCATTGGTGAGGGACCTTGATGTGATTCAAAGCTACAGAGAGGGACCAAAACCTAAAAATGTCAGGAGAAGAGGACTAAACTGCAATTTGTACATACCTATATATATAGGTATAGCTAGGGCTAGGGTTTTCGCTAAACCCTCGTAGCCCTCAGCCCCTCAGCCGCACTCTCAACAAACCTCCACTCCTCGGCCGTGCTTCCCGGAGTTCCCCCCGCACCGGCCGCCGCCCCAGGTCGCCGGAGAAGAAGGTACCAATAAACCTTGCTCTCGGTTGTGGAAAGAGGATGTTGAGAGGGACCTCAAAGTGACCAAGCTCTTCCCGGAGGTGTCCCCTGTGCAGCCGCAACCAAGCTGCGGTGGACCCAGCCCCAGCCGCCGCCGAGCGCCGCCGCGGGGCCACTCCTCAAACTTCCAAATTCCCGGCGAAGGTGAGTACATGGAAGTTTTGATTTAAGTCTGGCTTTTGGGCATGGTCACTGTGTTTATGACGTCACGGGGATCTTCCGGTTGCAAGCCCGGGCGCCTGCCGCCGTCCCCGATCGCCGGCGGGAGCGCTGTCGCCGGAATTTTTTGCCTTCTGGCCGATCCCGTGCGCCGCCGTGATCCGCCCCGTCCAACAAAAGATCGGCACCGTTGAACTTTGGCCACTTTGACAACTACAACACCTCCACGAGGGTCTGAGCGCGATCGGAGCAAGATCCAGGCCAACCGAGCGTGCCCTAGTTTTGAACCTTATTCAACCTTGGCCGGGCTAGGTCGTCCGGCGCCGGCGCTGGCCCCCACCGCCGGCCATCGCCACCAGAGAACTACTGGACCCGAGAGGGACCTTTGGTCCAAGTCGCACCGGCCCGGAGCTCGCCGGCCGGAAACCGCCATTAACGGCCACCAAAGCTCAACCGAGCTTCTCCACCGTGCCTTGCCGGCGCTCCCCGTCGCCGGGAAAGGGTCCAGGTAAGCATGTATGACCTGTAGGAGTCCTCCCAAGGTGTTGCATGCGGAGTTAACGTCGGGGTTTTGACTGTAGGAATTGCACCCGCATTTCATCTAACTCCGGTCTCCGGCGATCCCCGCGGGCTGGGATTCGACCACCACTACAGGTAAGACCCCTGATGCCTCCTACATGAACTCCATCTTTTGGTTTAGGCCTGGTACACTCCCCCTTTTGCTCGGTTCAAACCTTGCATCCGAGTTTTGTTTTTGGGTTGGCCTCCGGCCGCCGCCGCCCTCTGGCCGCCGGGGTTCGACCCCACATGGACGAGAATTCTTCTGGGACTTGTTGTGACATGGTGCTTCCACTTTGCGGTAGGTCTGAACCAGGTTTGCTCCAAGGCACCCAAACCGAGCTCCTTGAGGATTAGGGTGTTGCTCCGGCCACTATTCCGGCCAAAGCTCAGGCTAGCCTCAGGTGAGCCCCATGATCCTTATCAGTTATTTAACACCATGCTCCAGTTAATTCACAGATTGATCATATATAATTTAAGTTTGGGCTTAGTTGCTATTTGGACCTTAGAACATTTGGGCCAACTTTGTATCGGGCTTGGTCTCAGCCCAATACCGTAAGCACGGCCTGGGTCTCGCCGAAATGAACACGCTGAAACTTACGGCGTCAATTTTTGACTCCCGGATTTTGAGAACAAGTCGAAACATCAACTAACTTAATGTATTTAGGCAAATGAAAAGTTATTATGGACCAAAATGTAAAATGAACATGCTACTCTCTTTAAAAACAGTGTTTTTACACTAACTGAACATTTTGTGAGGGTCCCGTGGACTCTCTCGTTGATCGGAAATCGGATTTGTATTCAATAAATCGACGACATGCGCCTTACTATCATCGCATTACTGTTGTGTCAATCGGATGGGGTTTGGTGTAGTCTATTCTGATTCTAGCCCTTGTTTTCAGGCCCATTGTTCAGCGCCAGCCTCCCCGACGTCTAGCGGGAGTTCGGGATC